>JAQIFY010000712.1:0-14831 GCA_028533085.1 Varecia variegata
ATACTTTTGAATAATTCAGGATCACTGATAGATGTTTAATTTAATACATTGTACAAATTCCATGGTTTTCTAAAAAAGATTAGGTAAATAAAGATGTACTTATGAACAGTCACTATTTAACATATCACTTGTCATATCAACGTTTATAAATTAAGAGGCATAGTTTTCACTGGATTCTTGCATATTTTTTAGCTGAAGTGATTGATCTTATGAAAACTACCTCCAATGAAAGCTTGAGAGAACACTCCAAAGTATTTTGTATTTAAATTGTTGAAAATCCAAAAGAGAAAAACAATTCACTTATAATCCTACCTCCCAAACACAACCACTGTTAACACTTTGATATGTTTCCTTTCAGTGTTTTATGTGTGTAGGCATATATGTAGGTTTATTAATTTACACTCACAAAATTGGGATCCTGGGATTATATTGTCCTCGGGGACGGCGTGGGGTGCTAGGGGCAGCGGCGTGTGCAGGCTGCAGGCTCCTCTGCCTGTCGCCTCTTTTCCTTGTGCCTCCACGGGCAGGAAGCGCAGCTTCTGGAGGTGGCCTGAAGCATCGCGGTCCCCGCAGACGTCCCGGAAAGCTGCGCCTGCGTGTTCCTTCAGAGCCCTTGTCGTGCCAGGCTCTGATCCCTGTGCGGCTTCTCTCCCTTGTGAGGCTAGCAGCGGCCTCTCGGGGAACCTCCCATTGGATGCTGAGAGGGCAGTCTTGGGGCTGCCGAGCCTCTGGCAGGAAGTTTGTAGCCAGGACCCGTCCTCCCTCGTCCCTGCCGCCTCCATACCCAGGATGCTGGGCTTGGAGACAGGAGGACGGCACCAGCGCGCTCACGGCAGCCTCTCGCCGCCGCTGCAAGGCTTGGGGGGAGGAGGAGGCCTCTGCAGACCTGCTGGAGGGACAGACACACCGAGGGGGCAAAGGGGGAAAGACAAGGAGGATGCAGGCTGACAGCGGACAGCCTGAGGGGCCTGGCCCTGTGGGCACATCCTGCAGACAGTCGCTGACTCCTGGGGGAACCAGGCTGCGATGGTCCCTGCCTCAGCACTGTCCACAAGGGCCAGGGCGGTCCCGAGAGCCCAAGGGGACAAGATGCCCTGGAGCCATCCTACCGACCCACAGCTCCTGACCCTGGGTTTCGACCTAGGCCAGGCCCCTATACTCCTGCGGGACTCAGTTTCCCCATCTGCCATGAGGAGCGTGGTCTGGATATTCCCTGGGGTCTTCCTGACCCCAGCCTCCTGCGTTCAGAAGGGATCCCCTGGGAGCAGAGCTGCAGCTGGCTGCCCTAAGGGAGGGAGCACAGGTGGGAACGGCACCAGCACCCGAGGGCAGGGAGGCCCCCACCCACCCCGCCTGGGGCCGGTGCACACGGGCTCCATGGCTGTGGAAAGATCACACCAAACCACACCTCCTAGTCACTTCCGCTCATGTTATTTATTTTCCCAAAAAATGATTTTTCTGGCAGGACGGGAGCTAAAGGCAGAGTTAGAAATAGCTGCGCCGGTTTCCAGTTGAGCGGGCTCTGCAGATGTGTGCTGGGATAATTGTGGGTTTGCGGTGCAGCCCCGCGTCTCTGCTGAGGAGGAAACTCGGGCTCCCTGTCCCGGGGACCGCGTGGGCGGGAGAGCTGCCCGCGGGGCTGCCGCGTGGGGAAAGGCAAGAACCTCAGCGCCAGTTCTTCCCGCGGGAGCCCGCGGCCCCCCACTGCTCCCCCTCCCGGGCAGAAACAGGTCCCACGTCTCTGCGGTTTCCCTGGAAGGGCTTTGGCCCTGCCTGGGCCTGAGGGCAGGGGCGGGGGCCGGCAGGCCACTGGGTCCTCAGGGCTCCGGGTCTCTCAAGGACTCCCCACTCCGCCCCCAGGACCCAGGGAAGGAAAGCTGTCCCGAGAATGCGGAAACTGACTGTGAGAGTGGGCAGTTGAGCAACCAGGCCAAGGTCACACAGCAAGTACGGCGTGTGACTTGCCTGTCGTGCCTGCGTTTCCAAATCTGTGAAACAGATCTGTGGCAGTACCTACATACGGGCTTAGTTACGTGGATGAGGGGAGATGATATACAGGTTGAGCGTCCCCAATCCAAAAATCTGAAATCAGAAATGCTCCAAAATCTGAAACTGTTGAGTACTGGTAAGCTGCTCAAACACTTATTGGAGCATTTCAGGTATCAGATGTTCAGATCAGAAGCACTCAACCAGTAGGTATGTAACACAAAGACTCCAAAATCCAAAAGATTCAGAAATTACAAACATGTGGTCCCAAGCATTTGGGTGACAGCTACTCAGCCTGTGTGTGTATAAATACAGTCATGCGTCCACCTCCACATCTCGTCCCCTGGAAGGTCTTCATGGACAACGACACACGTGAAGCTGTCGTCTCCCGTGACAACAATGCTTTCTTCCGGATACCTCCTGAAGGGCTGCCTGAGGCTATCTTAGAGTTAACTTTGTGTTAGCAGGTAGAAGGAACCCACTCTAGAGCAATAAGATGCGGTGTAGCCAGCACATAAACCAATGCTGTCGTCTGTTATCGTTGTCAAGCGTCACACACTGGGCGCAGTTGTACGTGCTGTGCTTTCACAACGCTGGCACGCAATAGGTTTGCATCAGCACCACCGCAAATGTGACTAAGGGCTACGAGGTTACCAGGTTATAGGAAATTTTCAGCCCCGTTATAATCTTACGGCCTACCATCATATATGCAATCCCTCATTGACCAGGATGTCGTTATTCGGTGCCTGCCTGTGAGTACAGCATGGTGGGGCCAGCACCTGGCTCCTCGCAGGCACCCAGTAGGGCGACAGCCACAGGTCCACTCCCGGAGAGCAGCACACCCCCCTGCCAGGATCTGCCACAGCGGCGGCCATGGGCGCAGTGGGACGGGCTGGGGCACTAGGGCCAAGGGCCCCACCTGCCACACTGGGGCCTCAGGCACGTTGCTGAACCTCCTTGGTGCTCTCAGGGACGAGGAGCTGATAAGCAGTGCAGCAGCCTCCCATCCAGGGCCCCGTTCATATGTCCCCCTTCCTCTCCCCCGGTGGCTGCGTGGGCAGCACAGGGCCAGCTCTGTGGGTAAGTTGGCAGAATTGGGGTAAGAAGTCCTGGGTAAGATCCAGCCTAGGGACACGAGGCCCTCTCCCAGGAGAGGATCCGCCCCGGGGACCCAGGAAGGCCCTTGTGCTGGGTCCTGGAAGTGGTGGCAGCCCCGCGGGGCACCTGTGTAGGGCCTCCCAGCTCTGGGCTCTGACATCTGGGTGGTGGCCAGATCTCTGCCCAGGGAGACCCAGGCTGGACTCTGGACTGTGGAGCTGTGAGACCACACCCTTGTGTTGCTTAGGACGCTTGGATTGTGATAACTTGTTACGGCAGCAATGGAAACGAATGCAGCTCCGATTCCATTGCTTTGTGAGTCTGCGGAGGCCGTGTGGCCTCTCTGAGCCAGTTTCCTCTGTAAAGCACTGCCCTCAGAGGGGCTGGGCCACTCCAGAGCACCTGGGCAGGGAGCCAGTTTCATTTTTGGCCTGGCCTGGGGTCTGGAGCAGGCAGCTGCCTCCCAAGTGGTCCCAGGAACAGGGAGGTAGAAAAGGTGGCAGGTGCTGCCGAGAGGGTCACCCTCTCCTGGGCACACCTGCCCGTGCAGGGTCCAGAGTGGCGGCCTTGGCTGAAGGACGTGACTGTGGGGGGCGTTGCTGTGGGCCAACCCCTGGCAGATAGTGGAAGGGGCACTGGACGCCAGGCTAGAGCTGCCTCCGTGCCAACGTCACCCTCCCTTTGCCCAGCCCTGGGGCCAGGCATGTGGCCTCACCTCCATGAGCCTCCTTCATGAGGAGCCTGGGGATGGTTGTGATGTCACACTCAGCCAGTGTGTCCACAAGCACCCAGCACATCGTGAACACCTTGGATGTTGTCTCCCTGCTGCGCGGCTGCACAGCCCTGCACCGATCTCGTCGCTGTTGGCTGAGTTCAGACCGCGCCCTGCAGGTTTGAATCCTCACGTGGTTGAGGACGAGGGAGGCGCAGGTCAGCAGCTGCCTCATGGGAGCTTTCGTGGCTCATTAGCAGGACTGCAGGGTGCTCACGCCAGCCTCATGCACGCTCCCGCTCACACGCAGACGTGCACACATGTAAACATACACACACTCTCGGTTGGGTTCTGTCTGGTCTCGCTCAGGGCGTCCCGCGTGGCAGTGGCTTCTGAGAAATCAGAATCCAGGGCGCTGGGAGGGATGGGGGACGGGGCAGCGTGGGGCCCAGCAGGAGGCCCCAGCCTGAGCGGGTTTCATAGGCTGTGAAGGGCCCGTGGGGCTGTTGGAAAAGCAGCTGTGCAAATTCTCTCCCCACCCCCCTGCTGCCAGAGGAGCTGGGCATCCACATGTGGCCACTGAAAACCCGCAGTGTGATTGCCAGGGACCTGTAGGGCAGAACTTCAAGAGGAATGTTTCCTAGTTCTGCCTTCTGGAATCCCCGCCCATCTGGGTTGGGGGCCCTTTGCTGGCCCCCGCACCATAGATGGCTGCAGAGAGCTGCCAGACAGGGTCAGGAAGACCAGGGCAGGAGTAGGGGCGGCCCACCCCATGTCCCCTCAGGGTGGCGCCATACCCTCTTCCACCCTACACAAGTCCCTGCTCACTGCTCGAGTAAGTGGTGCAGGGCCCAGGCCTCCCTCACGACAGGCTTGCTGTGGCCCCGCCGCCCCCCCCATCCTGCACACCTGCGCAGCCTGGGTGTGCCTCCCCTGCCTCCTGCTGCCCTCCCCACTGGGCCCTCGCCAAAGAGGTGCAGACCCGGGAACGGTGGACCTGCTGTCCAGCGGAGACACACATTGACACAGGCTGAGAGTCACACGGATTTATCACTCCCCAGTGAAATGTTTGCTTTGCTGCTGTGGGTGTAGCCTGGCCCTGGCAGCTGCTGTTCTCTCCTTTTAAAACAGCCTTGTGAACAAGCAGGGTGAGCTTGCCAGCCTGGGCCGCCTCCGTGCGTTGATCATGCACAGATCGGGACTTGGGGACCTCTGGCTCTCGGGGATGGGCATTAACCCCCAGAGGACAAGCTCGTAGTCACTTCTCAGAAGGTCACTGGCTTCTGCCCTGTTCTGGGGCCTGAGCAGCCCCCAGGGGCCCAGAAATAAACCTCGGCCCTCAAAGCACTCCTGCGCTGATGGGGAGGTGAACATGCCGCAGGGCTCTGCAGGTCACCAGGACAAGCCTGCCCGGAGCCGTACAAGGGCCAGCGAGGGCCTCCTGGAGGAAGAGCCACTGCAGGCAGCAGGAGGGGGCTGCACACACAGCCCCCAGGTCCAGAGCCAAGATGCCGGGGTGGGGCCCTCGGGGCCTCTGCCTGCCCCCCCCTCCTGCGCAAGCCGCCACTGGACAGAGCCACCACCAAGGGAGGGGCCCACCCCGTCCTGGAGCCCATACCAGGTGCAAGCCTGGGGCCGGAGAGGGGACTTGAGCGAGGCTGAGAGGGACAGGGCTGCCCATTTGAGCTGGCACAGACCACACTGGAGCAGCTCAGCCTGGCCAGTGGGCACCTCGGGTTGTCATGGCAACAGCCCTTTGCCAGAGGTGGACGGAATTGTGGGCTTGAAGGTCAGGCGGCCGTGGGCGTGTGCCCATACGGCCGCTCAGGAAGCAGGAGTGGCCATGGCCCACTCTAGGATGGCTCTGTTGTCACATGTCCCCCTGGAACCCACCATCCCAGGGTTGACCTTGGGGTACCCCCCAGACACCCACAGCTGGCCTGGCCTTGGGCTTTCCTCTGTCGAGCGTACCGATTCTTCCCTGGCGCTCACTGCTTTTGAACTTCAAAGCCCTAATTACACTTTCTTCATCTTTCTCCGTAGCAAGAGAGTTGGGACAAAGGCTTTTTGGGGACAGACTGAGAACAAAAGAGCTGACAAGGGGGTGCTGTGGCCTCCCCCACCTTCCTGGCTTGGGCAGAGGATACATTCGAGGCAGCCTCGTGGAGCTCTGAGGAAGGAGGAGTCCCTGAGGCTGACACCTCAAAGCTGCGTCCACACACGGAGGCATGCCGTGTCAGGAGGGGGCCAGCCTTGAGCTGGGCCCGTCTTGGAGGCTGGAGCCACGAGCTCCTCGTCCCCTCTGTCCACAGACCCCCCGACCAAGTCTCTGCTCTGGGGCCCTCGCAGGGGTCGGAGATGTTGACTGATCTAGGTTGGGGGAAGTGGCCTGACCATGCACACGTGCTCCTGTGGACTGACATGGATCACACAGTGATCCTTGATCCTAAAGCTGAAATAGCCCCAAAGTGTTTCAGGAGGGTGGCGCAAGAGGCAAGACTCTACCACGCAGGGTACGTCCCCAGAGCAGCCGCACCCACGATGCAGCATGTGCCCCACCTGCCTGCGCTGTGTCCTGTCTGAGGCTGCGGTGCCCTCCCAGCGGGGCCGAGGCCACCTCGACCCGCTGGCCTGTGGACAGGAGAGGAGGGGCCTGGGCCGGGTCTGCTCCATCTCAGCCGTTGCTGCCAGGACCTGAGCCCCGCCCCCCACCACACCTGTGTGCATGTGGGCCCCCACACCGAGCAGGCGACTCCCCGCTGACCAGCCTCTCTGGGAGGACATCCTGCCCTGCTGCCCACTGGCCCTGCCCAGGGTGGACCGGCCGAGGAAGCAGGCCTGCCCTGGCTTTAACCCTCAGCGCTGCCTCTTGCTGGCCACGTGCTCTTAGATGAGCCCCCTGGCCCCCCAGCCCTAGCCTGCCCCTGACGGTGCTTGTGAGGTCAAACGGCGGGATGCAGATGGGCACCCGCCTGACTTTGGTGCCTCACAGGTGTGAGGCATGTGGCCTGTCCGGCCGGCTCCCTTGACCAGCTCTGTTCTGGTTTGTGTGGTTTTGCTAGCCCAGATATCCAGGAAACACCCTGGCCTGACCTTGCACGCCAGACCTGCAGGTCAGATTAAACCATGCGTCTTTCTGCCTTCCCCTGCCCACTGTGGTTTCTTCTTGATCCATAGGATCATCCCGACTGCTCAGAGAGCTCTCCTGGTCTTGCCCTTCCTTTGACGGGGGAGGAGGCAGGGCTCCAAACACACAGTGACCATCCAGTTACTTCTCTTGGAGGCCCCAGACCTTCTGGATGAGTCCTGGAACTCAGAGCTAGGAGTTAGTATCTGTTTTTGAATTGTCTGAATAATGGTTTTGTTTTTAAAGCACAAGTAACACTGGCCATCGGGTGCATGGCCTTTTCTGCGTGAGCCTGGACCTTCTACAAAATCAGGACTTGGGTGGGTCAGAGCACCCTCTTCCCCATCCCGGGGTGGGAAGAAACTCTCTGTGCCAGATTGTGCCTGGTGAGGTTGGAGAAACCAGAGGTCGGGAGCTGTCCCTCCCCCGGTGCTGACGTTGAGTGAGGGGCTGTCCAGGCCAAGAGCTGACCGGCCCGTGCAGAGCAGGCCCAGTTCCTGTGAAGACAGGCTTTGTGCTGACGTGGGCAGCTCTCCCCAGACTCCTGGCTCCGGCATTCAGAAAACGCTGCCGTTCTGGGGAAAGGGCTGATGACTGGAGGCATTTGTGACGCAGGGTCTGGTGTTTCCCAAGACTAGTTCTCCACGGAGGTTTCCATGGGGAGGGCAGCAGCCACGGTTTCTCCCTCAGCACCAACCGATGGTCAGACCACCGCTTCAGGGCAGCAAGGGCGCCTTGGAGTGGGGGCCGCAGCCTCTGTGTCCGTCAGGCCTGCGTGTGGACCCGTGACGGGAAGCGGTGCCCGGGGCCACGCAGGAGCCCAGATCACATGCGCCCAGCCCGGCCACGCCAGGGCCCACACGGTTGTTTGCCATCCTCAGAGGCTGTCTCCGACTCAGGGCCTGGCCGAGGAAGGACATGGCCAAGAACGGCATCCACGGGGCCCTGCCAGGAGGGGTTAACTGACAGGCTTCTTCGGCAGGGTGTGGGGGGGCCGGCCCCCCTTCCCTGCCGCCCTGACAGGCAATCAGGACCATTCACAGGCCCTTCCTCCTCCGACAGGAGGAAGCCGACTTCTGGAGCGATCGTCTCCTGCCGTAACAATGAGATCTAGATAGACACTTTAATTTGAATTTGCCTTTTTGGGTCCCCTGAATTTCAAATGGAGTTGCTTTGAATGCACGCTGACTTCAGAACTGTCTCATTTCTTCAGCGGAGTTGGCCAGGCTTAGCAGGCGCTGGGATTTGAGTGATTCAGAACGTTCCAGCAGTTATGTCAGATGCACCGCGGCCCCGAGTCTCCTTGCCCCAGACAGGCTGGCCTCCCAGGGCGCGGGCGAGAGACGAGCTGGTGTCTGTCTGGAGAGGCTGCCCAGGCAGAGCTGCCACTTCCCAGTGTTTTCTGGGTCCTTCTGTGGAGGAGGAGTTGGCCTGTTTGGGAGAGCTCAGAGGTCAGATTGAACCAGCAGGGGATCAGGGACAGCCCTAAGCCCAGGGTGAGGCGAGGCTTGCCAACCTCCAGGTGGAAATTTGTGGAAATGAATGAAGAGCTGGCTGACTTGGCATGGAGTAAGTACTGAGTTCCCCGTCACTGGAGGTGTTCAAGAGGCCAAGATGACCTCTTGGCAGTAACAAAGAATGAAACTCGGGTTGGACCAGATGACAGCTTCTTCCCAAGAAAACCATCTCCTTGCAGTGGTCAGTGGATTCCTGACCACAAGGGGCAGCTCAGTGCAACGGAAAGAGCCAGTTACAATTCCAGCAGCTTGTGCAAAGGCCCTGAGGTCAGGGAGGCCCAGGCTTCCTTGGCAGTGAAACAAAGCTATGGGGCTGAGTGCCAGTGGTCCATGGGAAGACTGTGGAGTGGGCAGGGTCTTGCTGCCTTGGGTGGGCGCTGGTTCTGTCCTGAGAGCAGAGGGGAGCCCTTAGGGAGCTTTTGAGGAAGAGTTGAGTGGTCAAGGCCAAGGTTGGAAATGCTGGTGGGGAAGGGGCTTGGGAGAAGCCATGGCGTATGCAGCTCAGGGTGAGGGGCTCCTCCTCCCTGCCTGCCCTGCCCTGGCCCTTCAGCTGCACACCCGCTGCCACCTTCCCAGCGGGGCAGGAGGGGCACATGGGTGACGTGTGTCTTCTGTGCACCAGGTGCAGGTAGGCAGGGCCCTGGAACCATTTCAGTGCCCTGGGGAGGGGGGAGGGGAGCACTGCAGCTGGGGGTGCCCGAGGGCATGGCAAACCCTGGCTCAGACCCCACATCCATGCCAGGCACGCCCGACTGCCCATCAGAAACACAGAGTTCCTGACGTCTGTGCAGGAACCCATCCTGGTGTCGTAAGAACGTACAATGAGGTTTAAATGACGAGTGAGCCCGTCACCTGCCGGCTAACATCGTGCTCTGTCTGTCCCTCTCCAGGCTTTTGCGCATCTCCATGCTTACGTGTGTCCATTTCCTCATGAAATAGGGACCATAATACGTCGTTTTAGTTTCCTGCTTCATTCGTTTGACACTACATCATGAGCATTTTCCACTCAATTAAATATTCCTCACAACGATGATATTTAATGGTTGCACAATGTGCTATTTTGTGGTTGTGCCGTAATTAACATATTTCCTTGTTGTGGGACGTTCAGTTCCTCTTTTTATTTATTTGCTTATCTTTTGCTATTGTAAAATAGCATCTTAGTGATCATGCATTTACACAGATCTCTCTGCATCTCTTATGATTTCTTTAGACTAGGTTCCTACTAGATTGATTATTAGTTTTATCCAATTAGATTAATTCAAATATAAGACTTCAGGGAATATGACTCAGCTCCTTTGACATGAATGCTGCAGCCTTAGATCTGGGAGAACTTCAGCATGTACTAACTACGGCTGTGATCCACGAGAGGGGCAGTCCTTGTCACCTCCATCTTAGATCAGCAGTCCAGGGCATGGTCTGCCCAGGGTCTCAGAGCTAGATGCGTCCCAGCAGTCTGCCACCTCAGAGCCCTCTGTGAGCTCAGCCCCCAGGGTCCCCTGACCTCTGCACCCTGGGGCCTGTGCAGGAACTGGGGGGCTGCCAGGGAAGAGTGGAGGCTGCACAGTCCAGCTCACACTCCAGCTCACACTCCAGCTCACCCCTGGAACTCAGGTTCCTCTGTCTACAGGGAGTGCAGATGCCTGGTGGGGGGAGGTGACGGCCCCTCTTGTGCTGAGTCCTGTGGGTGGCTTGGACGCCCTGTGGCGGCCACTCTCCAGGGGCTCAGTGGGTGTTGCTACCGTCCCCCCCACCCCTGTACCTCCTCCTGTATGGGAAGCCCACAGACGTGTGCGGGACCATCCGTCTGGGCTTGGCGTGGGCCCCAAGGGGGAGCAGGCAGGTGGGGGCCTGCTGTGACCACAGGAGTCAGTTTGTGAAGAGGGGAAGACTCGTGAGGTCTGAGGGGAGGACCTCGAGGTAACCCGATGGCCAGCCCGGGCGGCGCTGCGGTAAGTGGCTGTGCTTTGCTCCTGCGGTTCTGGGCTTTCTGGGAGTTTGGGCTCGGGGCTGGGGGTGGGGGTTCCCAGCAGCACCCCGGCACCCCTGAGTGGGACGACCCCAGCTTCTGGGAGCCAGGTGGGAGACACCATGGCCGGGCACAGGCTTTGCGTGCGCCTCAGTCTGCCTAACCCGGGTTGCCGTGGGTGGGGTCCAGGCACCCAGGCACCTGCTGTTGACCAGCTCCCGGGAAACATGGATGCAGTCAGTCCAGGTTCAGGACTCGATTGGGAACTGATGTTGGGAGGCAGAGTGGGCCAGGCCTCGCAGCTGTCACCTCCGCCACACTCGGCGACTTGTGGCAAGTCCTAGTTGGCTTATCTGGGAATGGGAGGCATTGGTGACTGTGACTAACAGTAGGAAGGAAGGTTGCACTCACTGGCGTCTTCGGGGTCTGCGGGGCACTGCAGTGTCACGGCCCCTGGGGTAGTTAAGGCCCCACAATCGATCACGGCCTCGGCGGGAGGGGGAACTGCGGGACTGGAGCCCCCCTCGTTCTTCCGTGTGTGGCCCTCACCTTCCTGGGGTGGGAACAAGACATCCTCCCAGATAGCCCAGTGCCACTCCAGCCAAGGCAGACCCCAAGAGCCCAGCTTTTAGAGGAGGCCAGACCAACGTGGGTGTGACGATAGTTGTCTTTTAGTTTTTCAGTTTTGTGTCCAAGTATTGTTATTTTCACTTTTTGCTGTGGAAAACTTTAAACATATATAAAAATGTAGAAAATAGCATCAAGAAATCCCCATGTGCCCATCCAACCCTTCTTCCTCCCTGGATTATTCTGAAGCAAATCCCAGGTACCATTTTAACGGCAGTCATTTGAACATTTTGGTATTTATCACTAAAAAGTCAGTGACTCTGTGGGGCCTTTGAACCAGGGTCCCCTATTGCAGCGGGGGCAGATCTTAGTGGTGAGGGGGTGGGGAGAGGAGCAGTGCTGGGCACAGTGACCCCACGAGCGCAGGAGAGGGAGGAAGCGCGTGGAGCTGGACAGACCTCAGGGCTCCAGGGGCGCTGGGCTGGCCGTGCTGGGCCCTCGGCCTCCAGAGAGGAGCTGCAGGGCTAGTTTATAATGACCCGGGTTTATGCCAACTTTACCACCAGATCAGTGCAAAGGCCGTGCTGTTGGCTGTCTACCCCTGAAGTCACCGGTGCCGCGGCCCACTGAGCTGCTCCCTGCCCTTCCCTGCTGTAGCTCAAGCTGGGGTACGTTATGGGGATTTGTGGGGCCATGTGGTTGGTTTTACCACAATAACACCGTGCTGTGCACCTGCTGCATTGGTCTGCTTGGGCCGCCATAACAGAACACCACAGGCTGGGCGGCTTGAGCCACAGAAATTTATTTTCTCACAGGTCCGGAGGCTGGAAGCCTCAGGTCAAGGTGCCACAAGGGTTGGTTCCTGCTGCGGCTCTCTGCTGGCTTGCAGACGGCCGCCTTCCCGCCACTCCCCTGCGTGGCCTTTCTTCTGTGTGTGCGTGGAGAGGGCGGTCTGGGGCCTCTTCCTCTTCTCATGGGGCACCAGCCCTGTTGGCTAGGGCATGCCCTCTGGCCTCACTTAACCTTGTTACCTTCCTGAAGGTCCTATTTCCAAATACAGTCACACCGGGGGTTAGGACTTCAGCCTCTGCATCTGGGGGACACAATTCTATCCATAACAACCGTGTGCGAGCACCTTGCTTATTTCTCTTGGTATGTATGGTAGATATTCATACAGTCTATATATGTATACGAACTATATATTATATATAGCACATACAATTTTAAATAAATAGGCTCATATTATACCTGCTGGAGGTTCCTAGAATCGTGCCTTCTGTTTGCTTGGGAACCCTAACTCAGTTCCCTATCCCTTGCCCCTCCTGGCCATGTGAGCTCCCTGCTCTGTTCCATGCATTCTTGTCTGCTCAGCCACTGGAAGGTTCTGAACAAGGGTGGAGGATGCACAAAGCTACCTCCTTCAGACTTGCCCACACAGTGCGTGCCACCTTCCTTCCCTGTACCCCGAGACGGCGTTGCTCTTAGTGGCGTTTCTGCTCCAGAGGAGGGCAGGCTGTCAGCCCGTGCAGGGTGTGTGTTCCTCGGTCTCTGGCCTCCTGCTTCCCCATGCGCTGGGCAGCTCAGCCCAGTTCCTGGTGAGGCACCCAAATGGTCTCAGTGGGTACAGCCAGCGGGGCAAGTAGGATAGAAGCAGGGCCCTGCAAACCACGAAGGCCTGTAGGGTCAGAGGGTCAGCGGCCACGGCCCCACTGTGGGGTGGCCAGGGGAGCTGCTGGCTAGCCGTCTCTGACTGGGGCAGGAGGAAGGGACGACACCTGGGCAGGGACCAGGCGTGGATCCCTGGACACGTGAGAAGCTTGTCCTGGTTGCACCTGCCCAGCCCGTGGTGGCAGAGCCGGGGCCTCTGTGCGCTGCCTCTGCCCTCCCCGGCCGGCCAGCGTCTTCCGTGTACTTGGAGTGCCCGGGCAGGAGGCCGGGGCCCCGCCGTTCCACACAAGGCCCCAATTGAACAGGTAGCAGGTGGTGTGTTGCAAGATGTTTTTCCCTTCCCGGGTCAATTCCTCAGCCCACCAGGCAATCGATGAAGAGCTGCCTGTCTCTGGGTAATGCTGATATGTGAGAGCAACTCAATACCCCTTTTATTTTTTTAAGGAAACCATACTCAGCCCCGTGCTGTGCAGAAAGCTGTGGGATTCTAGGTATCAGAAGGCCAGCCCCCTGCCCCCCCTGTCTCCCCCCTCCACCGCCCCTCCCTCAGCCTGGCTCCGGCCAGTGTCCGCTCCCCTTGGCACCCTGCTGTGACGTCTCCTCCCTCCCTCAACACCTCCCTGACCTTCCCCAGCCGAGTCAAGTTAGCTGCACTGGGTACTCTGCGCAGTGGCGTGGCCCTTGCCGTGTGCTGACAGTGTCTGCTTGTGTGCCCCTCCCCCAGGCTGAGAGCACCTGGGGCCCAGGTCCCCCGTCTCTGTCCTGTGACAGCTGCACTGCACTGGCCTCCGGCGCCAGCCTCTCTCTGCTGAGTGTCCTCGTCCTCCTTTCTGCCCTATGTTCTGAGCAGAGAGAGTGGAATGCTGAGTGCCGGGACCCTGCCACCCCTCGGCCTCTATCCCTCCACCCAGACGAGGACAGATCACCAAGGTCCCAGCTCTCCTGGCCCCACCTTCCCAGCCCCACGACCCTCCCCTGAGGCCACTGGGACCAGATGTTCATCAGTCAGGTGGAAGCACCAACTCAGCTGCCAGGCATAGCCCACGCATGGGGCGTTCAGAGAGGCCCCACGTGCCCTCCTAACCCTCCCCAGCTCTGGCCTGACGGGCCTGGTGTCCATTCTTATTCAGCCAAAGGAGTGATTTGGGGACCAGGAATCCCTGAGCCTCACATCTCGGCACAGGACAAGCCCGGCCTGTTCCCCCAACACGCCTCTTCCCTGCTGGGCTTCAGGGCCACCTCTTGGGGCTACATGGATGTGTCTCTCTCAGGGGGTCAGGTTCATAGCATCTCTGATTATTAAAGGACTAAAGAGGTCTCTGAGCTGCTGTGCTAGTTGGGGGCCTAGAGGCCCAGTCTCCCAGTGGGGGCCTGGGGAGATCACAGTCGGGGGGGACGATAAGGGTCAGCTGGCCTGTTCCTGGGCCCAGCCTGGGCCTCAGTCCAGGATCCTCCTGCCACCTTGGGGTCCACCCAGGAACCACCCCCTGCCGCCTTAGCCCAGCCCCAGGAGGGACACTGGGTGCTTGTCCTTGAGGAAGACCCAAGTGGCTTTGCCCAAATCCCTTAGCACCGTCCGGCCCTGTGGCCCTTCCCAGGCCCCCCACTGGCCCCAGCGTCATGGCCAGGTGTGCTCGGTCCTATCATCCTTGGAGACCAACCCAAGTGCCACTGTTCCTTGAGGCCCCTAGCTCCTGCCCCAGAGCCGTACCCCTGCGCCCCATATAATCCTGCGTGTGTGTGCCTGGCTGTCTCTGGACAGATTACGAGGCCCAAGGACAGAAGCTGGATTCCCTTCCCAGCCCGAGAGAGTCCAGAGAAGGCTCCCTGGCCAGGTGGTGTGGGCCATGAACGAGGCTCCTTGCATACTTGTAAGACGGGGACCATTGCCCTACTTTTACAGGGGGGAAACTGAGGCCCTGGGAAGGTTGAGCCAGGATTGGGACCAGGCCCACCAACCCCAGGGTCGGCCTCTCCCTGCTCCTTAATGCTTGCAGTTTCCAGCCTGTTTCGGCCGTGACTCAGCTGGGCCATCGCAGCTGATGGGGCCTTTCTTCTCTTGGGTTCTGATCTGAGGATGAAGGCCCTGCAGGGGGTTTCAGATCAAAGGTCACAACCATTTTTCTGTCCGTGACAGATCCTGGCTTTCTTTCCTCCCTACCCTGGTGGTTTGAGTTTGCTGTGACGTAG
>JAQIFY010000713.1:0-14830 GCA_028533085.1 Varecia variegata
CAAACATAGAGATACACATCCACAAGAATCAACAGCAAATAGGGAACCATGACCACACCAAACAAACAAAGAATGGAACCAACACCTAACCTTAATGAGATGGTGATACATGAGATATCTGATCAATAATTCAAAATTTTAATAGTAGATTTAAGGAAACTCAGTGATCTCCAAGATAACACAGAAAAGCAATTCAGAAATTTATCAGAGAAATTTAACAAAGAGATTGAAATAATAATAATAATAATAACCCAGAAATCTTAGAACTGAGAAATGTATTTGTTGAACTGAAAAATTTATTAGAAGCTCTCAACAGCAGAATAGACCAAGCAGATAAGATAATCAGTGAGCTCAAAGACAGCCTATTTGAAATTACACAGAGAAGAAAGAAAAAAAAAGAAAAGAAACAAAGATTTCCTATAAAATATAGCAAATTACCTCAAAAGACCAAATCTAAGAATTATTGGTGTCAAAAAGAAAGTTAAGAAAGATCAATAAGTAGAAATATTATTCAAATAAGTAATACCATAAAACTTTCAAAACTTGAGAAAGACATAAATATCCAGGTACAGGAAGATAAGTGAACACCAAGCAGATTTGACCCAAATAAGAATACATTACCCTATAGAATATAACAATCAAACTTCCAAAGATCAAAGACAAAGAGAGGATCCTAAAAGCAGCAAGAGAAAAGAAGCAAATAGCGTATAACAGAACTCCAATCACTCTGGCAACAGACTTCTCAACAGAAACCATACAGATCAGGAAGAAATGGAACAATATTTTCAAAGTGCTACAGAAAAACAAAACAGTCATTGAAGAATGCTTTATCCATATAAGCTATTCTTCAAATATGAAAGAGAGATAAAGTGTTTCCCAAAGAAAAGCTGAGAACTCACCACCACCTGATCCACCTTATAAGATATGCTAAAGCAAGTGCTTCAAACTGAAAGAAAAAAAAAAAAAAAACACTACTTGGAAGAACAAAACATTTGAAGGTATGAAATCCACTGATAAAACTATATATAAAGACAACCCAGGAATACTCCAATACTGTAATTATAGTGTGCAATCTATTTATCACTGTAGTATGAAGCTTAAAAGACAAATCTATTAAAAATAACACTAGCAACAGCAAACTATTAAGGTATAGGCAATATAAAAATATATACATTAAAATAACCAAAAGTCAAAATGGGGAGGAGGGTGAAGTTAAAGGGTAGAGTTTTGTTATTTTTTTTTTTTTTTGTATTTAAATCGTTTTTTGTGATCTAAGTTGTCAAACGTTTAAAATAACTTGTTATATTTATACTACACTTTTTTGGTTTTTGTAAGCCTCATGGTAACCACATTACAAAAATCTATAATATATACACTAAAAATAAAAAGCAGCAAATTAAAACATATTCCCAAAGAAAATCACTTAACCACAAAAGATGATGAAGGAAAGAACAGAAGAGAGGAATTATAAAACAACCAGAAAACAAGCAAAAGAATGGCAGTAGTAAGTCCTTACTAACCAAGAATAACACTGAATATAAATGGACTCAATTCTCCAATTAAAAAACATAATGTGGCTAAATGACTAAAGAAAAAAGACCAAACTATATGGTGCCTACAAGAAACTCATCTTACCTATAAAGACACACAGACTGAAAGCGAAGAGATGGAAAAATATATTCCATGCAAGTAGAAACCAAAAAAAGAACAGAAATAGCTACATCTGTATCAGATTAAATAGACACAAAGCAAAAGATTTTAAAAAGAAACAAAGAAGGTCACTAGGTAATGACAAACAGGTCCATAGAGCAAGAGACTACAAAATTATAAATATCTATACGCTCAACACTGCAGCGCCCAAGTAATTAAAGCAAACATTAATAGAACCAAAGGGAGGTATATACTACAATACACTATAGTAGGGAACTACAATACCCCATTGGCAGCATTAGACAGATCATCTAGACAGAAAATCAATAAAGAAACATTGGATTCAAACTTGATTTTAGACCTAACAAGCCTAACTAACCTAACAGACATTTGCAGAACATTGTATCTAACAATTACAAATACATAAAACTTTTCATCAGCATATGTAACATTTTCCAGGATAGACCATATCTTAGGCCACAATGCAAGTCTCAACAAATTCTAGGTCAGGCATTGTGGCTCACATCTGTAATCCTAGCACTCTGGGAGGCCAAGGTGGGAGGACTGCATGAGCTCAGGAGTTCGAGACCAGCCTGAGCAAGAGCAAGACCTAGTCTCTACTAAAAAACAGAAAAAATTAGCTGAGGTTGAGGTGGTGCATGCCTGTAGTCCCAGCTACTTTTAATTTCTCTGTCTTAATTTCTCTTATTTCCCAATCTCTTGCCTTCAAAATTAAAATGTTGTCATTTCTATATTTTTATCGTTCCATGAGGAAGTACTGGTCTGCTAGCTAACCTCTCCTTAACTAAAAATGGAGTTTGAAAATATTTATTTATTTTAAGCATATACAAAGGGAACTATTAAGTGAATTAAAAATAAATTAGTATAAAACTATGGATATAATGACTAATCAAAACTTATGCTTCTTTTGTGGGGAAAGGGTGAGTGCATGTAAGTACAAGAGACAGTTACATCACATTAGATGAAGGCATGGTATAATTCTTGTGTTGTTAAAAAGTTAATTACAACTAGAGACCACTACATACATACATGTAGACTAACTACAATGGTTATGAGAGGAGATGCCTCTGCTTCTTTAGCTCTCCATAATCCCTACTTCCTTTTCTGGACTCATGACTCACAGTTTCTAGATATTTGGAAACTATATTTCCCACAGTCTGCCAACAGCAGATTCAAGTTTAGGTTTAACTAAAGAGAAGTGCTCATAGAAGAAGAGAAAAATGAAAGAGAAGCAAAAATAGTTATTGTTCAGGTTCATGTACTTCATGACACTAGGTTGTGGAAATTTTAAAAAATTACTACCAACACTTTTCAGAACATTTTTGGATCACCTACTGTATTTAAACATAAGAATAACCTATAATGTAGTAATTTTACTCTTTGGTATGTACCAGAGAGGAAAACATAATACAAAAGAGACTTACAGAAGAATTTCAGAGAAAAACACTATTACTAAAGGACAAATATATAAAAATAAAGTGTTAATATCCATTAAATAGCAATAAGAATGAATTAACCTTTGATATATGCAAAAACACGGACTTATCTCATACAGTATATTATTAAGCACAGGAAGTCAGGAACAATATATAGTTATGTATATAGCTATGAAAAAATAAAAATAAAACTAGAAAAAATAATATGATAAAACATTATCTACAAAAACTGAATCCTTCTAGATAATGTTTGTTTAAAAACTGTCAAATTAATCTTCAGTGTTAAAATTTAGGGTATTAGTTTTCATAGGAAAGAAAGAAGGGGGTAGTGATTGAGGAAGGTCCAGAGGCATCTGTGGTCCTCACAATATGTTATTTATTTTCCTCCTTTGAGGTTTCACAAGTACCTATGTTTGGATAATTTATGGATATGTATAGTTATGTTTTGTGCCCTTTTTATGTGTGGCATACTTTGATAAAACATGCTTGGAAAAAGGAAATTCACTTAAAGTGAAAAATTTGGCAGTGCATTTGATAAGGTACAACGTACATAAAATGTCAAGAAATACAAATAGGCAGTAATTGGCCTTTAAATTCACTGTTAGTTAGAGAATGATTGCAGAAATTTTTAAAAGGCAAATGGCCTGGATTCTAGTAGACTCTTGGGTTTCTCTTGGTTTAGGGCTTAATAATTCACTCTATGTTAAGAACAAGAGCTTGCTTAATATCTAAGAGAAGTTATTCTACTTAATGGACGCAAAGCAGCTTTACAATATATTATCTTAGCAATTTATGCCAAAACAATCCCAAGTTATTTCTTAAATAGGTATTATTTTAATGTTTATCCAATGCATCTCTCAAAGAATTCTTTAACGTTATTTGTGTCTTTCTGAAGATCCAAAATCCCTAATCTAAATATGTGTATTTTTTCCTTAATGAGTATCCATCTTGTATATTCGTTAATAGCACTTACCACTTATTATTATTCATCTAATACTTGACTATACAATTTGAACTTCTTCAGCCTAATTTTGCTGTGTTGATTCAGTAGTCAACATTTGCCACCAAAAAGAAATTTTCTGTTTTTTGAAAGATTCAATTCTGAATGGTATCTAATTGGTTTGGAATCAGGTCAAACTACATCTAATAGTGACATAGACTATTTAAGAACCATATCTCCTACCCACCCTCCATTGCACCCCCTGATCTATCTGATAAAGCAAAATGCTTTTCTTCTCTATGGAAAATTGACCAAGAGAACTTGGGTTAAAAACAGGACAGTATTACTGTGGCATGAATAGTTCTTTCTTGGGTATCCCTAATACCACTAAAGAATTCCATGAAATTAATAGCTTTTGGTCACTAATAAAATCTAGGTTTAGTAAAATTGATAAAGTAGCATTAAGATTTCTGACATTTTTTTTGGTCCCCTAAATCTGCCAGATTCCTTCAAAAAAGTTTGAAAATGAATTTTCAATGACTTTGACAGTAGTGATTGTGAGATACTAAGACCCATTTCAGTCCTAAAAAGCATAACAATGTTTAAAATGTCTTTCCTTTAGCTAAAGATGAATTAAAGTATCTCAAGAAGAATTTTAGTTTTTCATGTCAAAACTACTTTCAGAATGACAATGGAGGAAGATAACATATAGATTAAGGAATTAATGTATTGGCACTTTTTAATTCATTAGTTAAATTACCTAAAAATTGTGAGTGAAAACAACCTAAGATTTTTTGAACATCTATTATATGCCAAAATTCTGAGTCCATGTACCACAAATGAACTAATGTGATCTTAAGCGATACTGACATATATTGAAAACTTACTCTGTGGAAAGGACAAAGCTAAGTATTTTACACACCTAATGTCATTTAATCCTTACAACAAACAGGGTTTTATTATTTGTGTAATACATATTCTATTGCATTCCCATTTTATATATGAATAAACTAAGTGTTATAAATATTAAATAATTTTCTGAAGGTTACACAGTCTCAGACTCCTGTATGTTTCATTATATTACCCATTTTGGAAGTAGACATTTGGTGGTGCCTTTCTTTTAAAAGTCCACAAACTGAGTCTCCAGAAAAGGTAAAAGCATGGATCTAAGGTTATATAATCCTTTATAATAGTTCAGCAAAAGAAAAATTTATTTTCTTTTTGGTCCCCAAATCTCTCCATATCACCTTATCTCATACAACCCACTTCCTTTATCCATCTCTGGCCATTAGTGATATATTTGCAAATTTTGTTATAACTGTTAAAAATATGACTCAAATGCATAAAAATACTAATAAACTTGATAACTAAACTTTTCAATTAATAAACATGCTTTATTTTATCAAAAAGAGGACAAATCATAAGAAAACAGTCTCATACATGAGATTTATTCAATAGAGTATATTAAGGGAATAACCTAGATCAGGAGATATTTACCCATTCATTCATAGCATCTAATTTCCATAAGAAGCAAGACGTGAGGCAAAGATAATAGCTCTTCAAAATTTTGTATGAATAAAAAAATTATCAGTATATCTACTGACATAACCAAGATAAAAGATGAGACTATACATTTGAAGATTTTTATTAGCAAGATTAAAATAAAACACATTTTAGGTAAACTAAGAAGTATATTTAACCGCTTTAATCAATTTCTATCTATTCAAGTGATTTACATTCTTTATCCCCTCATATTCCATGAAATTTTCTATCAGATTAACAGATAGATTCTAATTAGGCCCAAGATTGCAGAGGAAAAAAATGGAAGACAAAAGCAACACTGACTTCTAATTCCAACAGTGTCTCATTTTCATTATATTTAAATGATGGAGTTTGAGTAGATATACTTAAAATTTGTTTAAGTTCTATCATTTCAGAGTTGAAGTATTTAATTTCAACAACACACAAACAGAAAAGAAAACAACAGTGTATTTGAAATGATTTGTGGCTGTGATGGTTAATTTTGTGTGTTAACTTGACCTAGCCACAGGGTACCTAGACATTTTGTGAAACATTTTTCTGAGTGTGTCTGTGAGGGTGTTTTTGGATGAGGTTAACATTTGAATCTATAGGCTGAGTGAAGCAGATTACCCTCTATAATATGGCAGGCCTCATCTAATCAACTGAAGCCCTGAATGGAACAGAAATGACCCTTCCTTTCATAAGAGGGAACTCCCTCTGCATGACTTCTTGAGCTGGGACATTGATCTTTTTCTGCCTTTGGACTCAAACTGAAACATTGATTACTCTTGGGTCACAAGCCTGCTGGTTATCAGATTGAAACAGATCTCTACAAACATATATATCCATGTATGTATATATTAATATAACCACAATTATAAATATCCACAAACATATATCCTATGCATTCTGTTTCTCTTGAGAACTCTGAGTAATACAGTGGCCATGTCAAAATTTCCTCTTTTTTTCCCAATTATGTATCAGATCCTTTTATGGTACTTTATTAAATATATTCACTCCATACATAGTCTCTCTATAAATGTAAATGTTCTCTAGATAAATTATATAATTATATATGTACACCTATATATGTATTTATGAGCAGGTGCTAACATAAAGATATAAAACAGTCTTGCATAAAGTAGATAGTCAATACTTTGTTGAATATGCTTAAGTAAATCATGCACATAAACTTTTTTCATGTACTAAAATTGTCCTTTATTATAAATGTTTTATGTTTTAGGGAAAAGAAAAAAGGAAGGAAAGAGGAAAGAAAAGAAAAGAAGAGAAGAGAGGAGAGGAGAAGGGAGAAGAGAAGAGAAGAGAAAAAAAGAGAAAGAAAGTAAAGAAAAAGAAAAGAAAGAAAAAGGAAATTCAATTTATTTTGGAAGTGATCTCAGCCAGTTCCCAGAGAGTATCTGCTGTAAGGGTCTAACTTCATTTTAGAGATAAAGCAAAAGATGATGGTAAGTAACTTGCCCAAAGTCACAAACCTATAGCAGTGTGGAGTTGAGATCAGTATCCAGATGGTCTAAGGTAGCTGCATATTCCCTTTGATTACACCATGCTGCCTCTCAATTTTACAATTTCAAGATCTCTGAGGGTTTCTGTTTGCTTGTTTGTTTTGTTTCTTTTTTAGTCACTTTCATAGGATTTGGGGCCATGGCAACAGCTGCTCCAGTGATGCTCCTTGCTTGCCAGTTCTCTGGAATGGCTGGCCATGTAAATGATGGTTGATTATCCTGTTGGCACAATTTTGTGCTTCTAACATCTCTGCCATATGGTCGTGTTTTCCCATTGGAAAAGCTGACTAGTTTCTAAACTATTTTCTTCAAGAGCAGAGACCGTGACTCCTGCTTCTTTGAACATTTATTTTGGGCTGAAGATAGTACACCCAAGAGCAAGAGCTTAATAAACATCATGGGGATTCAGGCCCCTCCTGTTACTCTCTCATCTAGATAGTAATATGGTTCCTGTATGAGTGTCTATTACTGCTGTACAATGAATGTAGTAGCTTAAAACAATGCAGATATGTTATCTTACAATTCAGGAGATCAAAAGTCTGAAATGGCTCTGGCTGAGCTAAAATCAAAGGGTCACCAGGGTTGCATTTCTTTCTAGTGGCTCTGTGGGAGAATTTTTATTCTTGCCTTTGCCATCTTCAAGAGGCTGACCACAATCTTTACCCTTCCATCTTCAAAGCCAGCAATGGTAGGTTGAATCTTTCTTATACCACATCACTCTGACATTCTGCTTCCATCATTTGTCACCTTCTCTGACTCTTCTGCCTCTTTCAGTCACTTGTAAAGGACACTGTGATTACATTGGATCCACCAGATAAACCAGGATAATCTCCTCCTTTAAGGTCTACTGAATGACAGCCTCAATTCCATCTATAACCATAATTCACCCCTGCTATGTAATATAACATAGTCACTAAATCTGAGGATTAGTGAATCTGCTTACCACAGTTCCTTTTATCATTTGGTGGTTGTTTCCTTACATATATGTCTCCACTATCCAAGTGTGACCATTTTGAGCATAATGTTCTATCCTACCTGTTTTTAAACACATTGACCTTAACATGAATTCCTACAGCATAGACTATGTTATATACATATTTGATATAAAAGTATATATTATATATAAAATATAAATATATAAAAATTACATATAATATATAATATATATATAAGTATATATACTTTTATTAATATGTATTAATAAATATATTAAAAACTATATATATAATATGCTGCTCAAAAATATCTCTCTTATCTGGTAACAGAAATGCATGTAAACATAGTTTTATTCATTCAACAAACATCTTGAGTTCTTGCCATATACCAAGAACTGTTCTGGGCTCTTAGAGAAAAGCTACAGAAATCTTAGAATTTCGATTCTAGTAGTTGGTGAAAGACATCAAATAATTTACAAGATAAATAGCACATTTAGATATATAGGAAGATGATGAATGCTGTAAAAACAGAGAATAAGAAAAATGAGCACATATGTCCAAACAAAAACTTGCAAAGGAAAGTTCAAAACTTCAATATTCATAATAGTCAAAAAGTGCAAACAACCCAAATGTCCACCAACTAGTGAATACATTTTTAAAAAAATGAGGTATATCCGTAGAATGGAACACTACTCAGCAATGAAAAGAAAAGAAGCACTGATACATGCTATAGCATGGATGAAACACAAAAACATCATGCTCAGTAAAAGAAGCCACTCAAAAAATAAAGTGTTTTATGATTGGATTTACATTAAATGTCCAAAAAATCAAATCTATACAAGTGGAAAATAAATTAGCAGTTGCTTAAGGCAGTATTTGGGAACAGGAAATGACTGTAAATGGGCATGAGTTTTCTTTTTAGGGTTATGAAAATGTTTTAAAATTAGATCATGTTTATGGTTACACAACTCTGTAAACATACTAAAAATCATTGATTTGTACACTTAAAATAGATGAATTTTATGGTCTTTAATTATACCTCAATAACCTTCTTAATTCATTTTTTTAAAGGAAGGGGAATATATTAATAGTAAGGGAAGAGTGATCAGGAGGGTTGGCTGGTGCAGGTGCAATTTTCATTAAAGCGGTTAGATTGGACCTAAGAAGGAGATGGTTGATCAAAGATTTTGTGGAAGTGAACAAAGTGTAGCTATCTGAGGGATATGGATTCCAGACTGAAACAAAAGCCTACAACATATCTCTGGAGGTGAGAGGGTATATGGTAAGTTGCAAGAATAACAATGAAGCAAGTATGATTAAAGCAGAGTAAGTTGAGTAGTTGAAGATAAGTTAGAGAGGTTAAGGAAGGGCCTTGTAAGGCACTGTAGGGAATTTCACTTCAATTTGAGTGAAGTGAGCGAAAATGGAAGATTTTGAGCTTAGGTGTGACCTGGTTTCACTTATACTTTTAAGGTATCTTTTTGGCTACTCTGTGAATTAATAATTGGAGGAGGGTAGGACATAGGAGAAGCAGGGAGATAGGAGTCTCTTTCAGTAATGCTGGTAGAAGATTCTAGTGGTTGGAACCAGAGAAGTAGGAGTGGATATGGTGATATGTAATTTGAATTTCTGTCTGTGAGCATGTGTATTTTATTGCTAAGGAAGAATTTTCTTTAGCTTTATAGAAATAACATGACATTGAGATCTTTCCATCTAAGAAGTTGGATATGATTTTACCAGCCTGCTCTAGACCTTCATACTCCCCACTTGTCTGTCACTGAAAAATTCCCTTACCTTGGCTTATACTTGGTTCTGTACAACAGTAACAATGCACACTTATGGGGCCATTGAAGTGATGAAACATGAAATAGATACAAAAACATGAAATATTTTCAATCTTGATCAAATGTAATGCATTTTAGGTAGTAGATCAAACTATTAAGTTCATAGGACAACCTGAAAACAAAGCAAAACGAAAGTGAACAAACCTTTCTGGTCTGAAATAGTAATTACCTGAATTCTAATTAAAAAAATTAACTGTAATTTGGTTTTCAGTTAACTGCACACATTTATATCCTAAAATTATTTTAAATTTTAAAAATGTTATTTATTTCATTATTTTCTATGGAGAAAATCTTTAGAAAGATTAGTGGATTCATATTTAGGCAAAATCATAATTGTTTATTAAAATTCTTCAAAAAGTAAAGGTGCCTATTGGGAGTTTTCAAACTTTAAACATAATATTGAATGCATTCTGAAGCATGTATGAAAAAATTCCCAATTTCTTCACCCTAACAATATACTGATTTTCTAGTGCAAATGTTTGTATCCTCACAAAATTTATATGTTGAAATCCTAACCCTTAAAGATATATATTAGGAGATAGGGCCTTTGGGGAGGTTATTAGGTCATGAGGAGGCTGCCCTCATGAATGGGATTAGCACCTTTATAAAAGTAAGTAGAAGGAAGCTCATCTACCCATTCCAACGTATAAGGAAACAGCAAGAATGTGTTGAAATGGGAAATTGGGTATGAGCCAGGAAGGGGAGGGACCCTTACCAGGGACTGAATCTGCTAGTGCCTTGATCTTGAACTTGCCAGCTTCTAGAAATATGAGAAATAAATTTCTATTTTTTTATAAGCTACTTAGCCTATGCCATTTTTTTATAGCAACCAGAACAAACTAAGATACCTTAAAAAAGGTGGACTTTTTTTCTTACATGAGAGATTTGCATGAGGATATTTGCATGAGGATATTTATGTAAACATAAATGTATACCTCAAAATGGAATTGTTCAATGCTTTAAATTATTGTCTATGACTTTCTGATAAACAGATACTTCATTTTGTATATAACAATAAGGAAACTGTTGTTAAATAAAAAGAACCAGAGAGAGATCAATTATTAATAACCAACATATTAAAATTATCTTTGATCCCTTTATCCTAACTATATATATTTGCTATGATAAGCATTTGGTCATATGAAACATTGATGATAATTAAAATTTTAAATGTAATTAAAGCTTCAACCATGTTTTTAAAGATTTCTATTTTGTATAAGAAATAAATCATGATTTATAAGAGCATATCATGATAAAAAATTATTTTTATCCAAAATTAAATTCAATTGTTTTTATTTATTATAGCTTATTATGGGGGTACAACCGTTCTGGTTAAATATATTGCCCATGCCCCTCCCAACCCCCCGAGTCTGAGCTTCAAGAGTGTCCATTCCCCAGACAGTGCACATCGCACTCGCACTCATCATGTAGGTATACACCCATCCTCTCCCCCACCCCCATCCCCCCGAATCAAATCTTTAATCATGTCCATTCCCCCGACAGTGCGCATGGCACTCATCATGTAGATATTCACCCATCCCCTCCCCCCGCCATCCAATACCCAATTGGTGTCATTCCTAAATGTGCACCCAGGTGTTGATCAGAGAAACCAATTTTCTGGTGAGTACATGTGGTGCTTATTTTTCCATTCTTGGGATACTTCGCTTAATAGAATGGGTAAATTGAATTATTTTAAATTTAACTTTAAAAAGTAAATTTTATTCAAAAAATTTAAAAAAAACCTTTTTATCAAATAACAAATTTTTGGAAAAGTTTACTTTGATCAGGTTAACACATTTATGTTCAGATCCTATAGTATTGTCTTAATTTACATATAGCTCTTTTCTGATGACATATTGAAATTTAGATGTCACCTTAATCCAACAGGAAAGCATGTTCCTATCTAGTAAGTTCCTTACTTAAAAGTACCTTTGTAAGAAAAGCAACTCTTTTCTTATAAAAATTCTTCCCCCAAATTCCTTTCATCATTCAACCATAAAATGCACTGAATGATCACATATTCATTATACACCTTTTGTTTACTTACCTTATTTATGGAAATTTTCTGTGCCTCTTCAAAAACTATAAATTCTATTTTTAAAAAGATATTCTGCTCCATTGATGTTTAACTCTCCAGCTATTGAGATTTGGCAACCTTAAATTGTAAAATAAATTCAAATTTAATTATTCTCTTAAAAGACATAAAACTTAATTCACTTTAACCCTCTGGCACATTTTTTAACCTACAACAAAACATTTTATTTCCTATTTTAAAAAGACTTTTTAAAATATATTTAATCACAGTCTCTCTTTCAAGAGACAGGGATGGTCCTTCTAGCTAAATTACTATATTCCAAACAGTCACATTACCTAGCTATAATAAAAAGATTCCCTAAAGAAATGGAAAAAACTGGTATGTCTGCCTGACAACATAGATAAATGCAAGGTGATATTATTTCATCATCCCAGTTCCTTATTTCTATCTCCATCATATTTTATCATATACAAATCTGTTCCTGACTCATTCTTACATCTTTAAAGAGGAAGAACAGATATTTTATTCCATATTCAAATCCATTGAACATTTATTTAGTCATTCTTTTGTGTTCTCTCTAATCATACTATTTATAATAAATGGGACTTGTATTGAAACTGCTATGGACAAAACACTAGAGAAAAATTTTAAACTATGTTCTTTGGATAATATCTTCTACAACCTCTTAAATAGGCTTATTTACTACAAGATACCTTAGATCATTTACTATGCTCTAAGTTATAAATGTGACTTTCTATTGGAGGTACAATATGCAACATTTTCTGAAATTATTTGACTTTGGCATCCTTTTATTTATAGAAAATCTTGAAGAACCTGCATTCCCTAGATTTTCTTTAATAAACATGGGACTAGATTAATGACATGGTATTTCTAAAAGGATACTGTACTTGCTTACCATTGAACAAATTAAGTCCTTTCTCACCTGGGAGGAACATTCTCTTTAAAACAGATGGCTCCCTCAGGAGTGAGGTGTGACTGGACCTCACATTTGAAGAATTGGTAAGATTTATAAAATATTCACTGTCTGAGCTCCAGAATCACTCATAAGCTATATTGTTGTAGCTTGCCATGTATTGAAGCTAATTATTTTATCCATGCTCATTACACAATAAAAAGAAAATCACCCCCACTAACTTCAAAATGTATTTACCTCCAATAGTGGAGTTTATTTAATTTCACAGAAAATAGTCACATTTCCTTAAATCTTGTTTTAAAATCCTGCCACTACATTAAAATCTACCTTGGTAATAGACAAATGTAGTTTGCATTCTGTATGCAAGCCTGGAATGTAGTATTTTCCTTTCATTATTCACATCAGATAAACAAAAATCCCATCAGTTTATAACTTCTGCCTAAAATATCTCTGGCTTATCTAACAATTGAGATAAATGAGTTTCATTCTCTTTTTTCTTAGCTGGGTGGATAGACATTTATAATATCGTTCCTCCTTTCAGGCACAATTCATTAAAGAGGCATACCCAAGTCAGAACAATAACAACAAAAAGTTTTTCTGACTATTTCTTTTGTATCTTTTCCTTGGTTTATGTTATAAGCCAATGTAATACTGGTTTTGACTTTGAGAGTCGAAGGTATATGATACGTAATATTCATTTGTTCTCTTTTCTGCCTTGACAAAGCCAATTTCTAACGGCTTTGTTAAAAGTGAGTGCAACATCAAAAATCACGTGCATCTCCCAAATTTATTATATATTTATTTTGGCCATTGTTAGGCATTTCCTAGATTGCCTTCCAGCAACCACAAATGCAATTTCCTTTTTGCAGTTACATCACTTTCTTTTTTATCTTTCCCAAAGTTGTGTGTTTTGCACTCCTTATTAAGTTAAGAAACATTTGCAAAGGAAAATTGCTGAACTTCTACAAGAAGTGGAAGTCTAAAGGTCTGGCTATATTAAATTATATTATTTTGACCTCTTGCCACCAACACTAACCTTTTCTGTACATTGATTGACATTAAAAAAAGGGAAAATGTAGGAGAAATTGATCCCTGTTTTAAACTAGGCATAAGCTACTAACAGTGATAATTTGGAAAAAGGATATTGAGCAATTACCATTCCCTCAGTCCACAGTTTAGTGAATACATTGTTGTCTTTTCTAGAATGAGTCAAAAGAATTCCAAGGTAAGCGTTCCATTTTACAATATTTGTTCTTTTTTTTTCTTTATTTCTTTCTAAAATTTTGTTTGTATCACACAACAGGACATTTATTTCAGAAAAGACCTTTTCTGTTAAATGCAAGGCATTGAGCTAGTCCCTGTGCCCCCATCACTGATATTCTCAGCATACAGTTTTACAGAATGCAAAATTAGAACTCAGAAAAGTCATATGACTTCCCCAACCTCACCAAATAAATCAGTATCAGAATTGTCACAGTGAAGATTGTGATTTTCCACTTAATATTTATATCCCATCCCCAGTTCTTTACAATTCATCTGCTAAGAATAAAAAGAATACGTCTGCAATGGAAAGTCTTCTTATCATCTAAAATTACTGAGCCATATATATGGCCCATTTAACTGTTCTCCTGAGACTGCTAATCATTTGGTTCCTTGTGTGTGAAAACTTCCACTGCCCTAAACCAACCTAAATGAAGACTGAAGGATTTAATCTGTGAAAGAGAAACTGTGAGGAAGATTACAATTTCATGAATTGGGAAACCATAGAGTAATATCCCAAATCATTGTTTTGTGTGTTTGTTTTGATATAACTTTATGAAACCTTATAAAGAACAGTGAAGGAATAAAAAAATAGAAAAGTTATCAGAAAGTTTTAAAGGCTAGAGCTGGCCATGAATATCATATGGTCTAACCTTTCACTTTATAGCCAAGGAAACTATTTCTAAGAGACTGAACAACTTTCACAAGGTTTAAAACAGAGAAAGACCCAC
>JAQIFY010000714.1:0-14828 GCA_028533085.1 Varecia variegata
AACTCAAGAGGCAGAGAGATAGACTCCATATCCCGAAGGAAGAAGAGGCAAGCTCACATTGCAAAGTTATAGGTAGGCAGGAATGGAAGAAACTTTTGGCCACCTTTTTTTTACTTTTACCATAATATTATGGTATAAGAAAAAAATTTCCACTCACTAATATTATATTCTATCTTCCTAATAACAGCATACCCATTTATTAATCATCAGCTATCTTCTCAGTGTACAAGCAGAAAATATGAAGTGCTTCCCAAGCACTTTTTATATTAGGACTGGAGACTTATTGTGCATGAGCAAATTTAATTCACAATTTAATTCCAAATATCCTCTAATTTTGTATTTCTTCTTTCTTTTAATGGCTTCATAATCCTTCAAGTCATTTAGGCTTGAAACCTTCAAGTTATTATTATGTACCTCATTTTAATTCAGTCAGTTCCTAAATAATGCTGACTCTAGGTCTATAATATTCCTTTCATTACACTTTTTCTTTCTTTCTGTTCGTAGTGAAAATGCTATTCTTAAGGACCGTATTATCTCAATGCCTAAACTAACAGCAGATTGGCTGTTCTTTCTTAAATATATTTTTGAGAAAGTGCCATCAAAATCTTTCTAAAGAAAAACTATTCAAAAACATAGTGGAAAATATCCACAGCAACATTTAATGACTCAGCAAATGTTTTACAGCTTCACTCTGACATTCCAGATCACTACAGACCTGACACAACCTTTATTTATTTATTTATTTATTTATTTGCCTTCATCTGTATACTTTGGCTAAATATATTACGGTGATTTCCTGCACTTTTCCTAGGCTTCCACACAATTTGTTCTATTCCCATTTCTTTTCTTCCAGTCTATAATGCTCTATATTAACTTTATTTTTCCAAATGGGAAATTCTATTTCAGTCCTCAACAAATAAATCAAATGACAGTTTCTATAAATTGACCTTTTCAGATTTTTAAAATCTCATTATAAGTCCCAGCACCATCATAACTGGCATCACCAACAGATGGAAATTACTATTCCCTTTGAACTTAAAGGGCTATTTAGGATCTTTCTTACAATATTAGAATTCTCAAGCTAATCATAAAAATATGTGTTTACATGTCTGGTTGTTCTATGAGAATAGGAATAATGTCTAACATCCATAATATAAGCAAAAAAATCTTGTGCAATGCCTTTAAAGATGAACCTAACAAATAATGGCAAGACAGAATCTTTTTATCTATGGAACATTCGATTTTGAAATAAGTACAATGAACTTCATAAAGTAATAAAATTATTTTATGTTTAATTTCTACTGCATTTATCCAAGTTCATCATTTAGTGCTTCTTTCTTCAACTATGTTAATATATTTATAAGTGACTATATGCTCTAAAAACTTTTACTTCTCCAATTCATCCTGCTTTTTCAAATAATAGCTTCCACATATTATTATTAAAAAACTTTCAACATCACCTTCCAAATAAGGCAAATTTTTAAATATGACATTAAACACACTTCTTAATTCTACTTACTAAATAATTAATCTCTTTCATATTCTCTATGCTACCAAGAAAACATTACAATTTTTTGCCTTATTCCTCATCTGACATACTTCCCAGAGCATTGCTTTCTGAAATGTGACATTATTATAAAACTGTACATAGTACATGTTATAATTTTCAAATATGAACTTATTAGGGTCATGGCCTTTTTATGACCCATTACTATATTCTTCTATCATAGTACATGATGTCAGTGTCACAAATATTATAATAAAAAAAGAAATAAAAGAATAAATGTGAAAAAAATAATTTATATTTAACATTCACCTTGTTGATTCTGGACTACTATTACTATGCATAAAAGTTCATTTGGATTCTGCTACTGTTATCTTCTGCTCTTACCTTATATTATCAATAAATATGGACAACTTAACATCTATATTTCATAAAATTATTTTATTAAAATATGTATGACAGAAGCAAATGAGGACTCTTTGATACAATAAAAAAAATCAATGAACCAAAATAACTATAGCAGAATCAGTTGCTTTATCTGTCCATTTTCCACATTCCTATATTCTTTCTAGTAACTACCCCACCATTGGTTTTAGAAAATTATCAACATATCTCTCTTAAATCATTATTTCTGCTCTGGTGTCTTTCTCGTCTTTTTTTATGACTTTAATTTTATGTATATTAAATCCATTTACTCTGCATCATGTGTGTTTTATACACTTTTTCTTCTTCTTTATTTTCCATCCATTTTGTTCTATGCCTCAGACTTGTAATTTTTACTTACCTGGCATCTGGTTCATGAATCCTCTTTTATATTTTGACCAATCTCATGTCCAATCTACTGTGTTCTTAATAGCCACTGCTCTGTTTCAGTTCTAGAATTTGTTTTTGGTTCTTTATTATTATTACTGTCCTATGGTAAAATTTCCCATTCATCATTTACTTTTGAGAACATAGCATTCCCATTTATTTTTAAATCCATGTGTGATAACTCTAGTATGTTATACATATTAGCTTCTGTTTCTAGTTTCTATTTTTCTTTTTATTTTTTTCCTCATAATCTTCTTTATTGTATGCCTAGATATTAATGTTTTAATACTATAAGTCAGGCACAGTGGCTCATGCCTGTAATCCTAGCATTTTGGGAGGCTGAGGGGGGAGGATTGCCTGAGTCCAGGAGTTCAAGATTCCATCTCTAGAAAATAGAAAATTTAGCTGGGTGTAGTAGCGTGTGCCCGTAGTCCCAGACACTCAGGAGGCTGAGGCAGGGGGATACCTTGATCGCAGAAGTTTGGGGTTGTAGTAAACTATGATGACACCACTGCACTCTAGCCTGGGCAACAGAGGAAGACCCTGTCTCCAAAAAAAAAATAAAATGCTATATTATTGTATGATTCAGGGTTTTCCAGAACAACAGATAGTAGACACACACACACACACACACACACACACACGTAGATAGAGAATTTAATGAATTAGCTCATGTAATTATGGGAATACACATGTCTGAACCCTGTGAGGTAAGCCTGCAGGCTGGAAATTCAGGTAAGAATTAATCCCTTTTTTATAATACCATTATTTTTTATTTATTTTAGGATATTATGGGGGTACCAACATTTTGGTTACATGTTATGACTTTGCCAAACCCAAACCGTGATTTGAGGCATGGCTTTTCCTCCCTAAAATGTTCACCGCATCCATTAGTTGTGAGTTTACCCACCCCCAACCCCCCCCCAATCCCTGAAGAATATTACTATTGTGTGAGCACCATAATGTTGATCAGTCAGTGCCAGTTTGATGGCAAGTACATGTGATGTCTATTCTTCCATTCTTGTGATACCTCACTTCGGAGGATGGGCTCAAGCTCTATCCAGGAAAATATAAGAGGTGCTAGATCACCATCATTTTTTATAATTAAGTAATATTCCATTGTATACATATACCAAATTTTAATAATCCACTCATGAATTGACGGGCATTTGGGTTGTTTCCACATCCTTGCAATAGTGAATTGTGCTTCCATAAACATTCGGGTGCAGATGTCTTTATTATAGAATGTCTTTTGTTCCTTTGGGTAGATGCCTAGCAGTGGGATTGCTGGGTCAAATGGTATTTCTATTTTTAGCTCTTTGCGGTATCTCCAAGTTCTTTTCCACAGAGGTTGCACTAATTTGACGTCCCACCACAGCATAGGAGTGTTCCTATCTCTCAACATCCTCGCCGGCATTTGTTGTTTTGGGATTTTTTTGATAAAGGCCATTCTCACTGGGGTTAGGTGACATCTCATTGTGGTTTTGATTTGTATTTTATAGTTTCTTCTCCAGGAAAACTCAGTTTTTGCTCTTAAGACTTTAAGTGATTGGACGAAGTTACTACACATTAGTGAGGATAACTTGCTTAGCTTAAAGTCAACTAATTGTAAATGTTAATCACATCTGAAAAAAAATACCTTCACAGCTTCATGTAGACTAGTGTTTGGCCAAACAACTGGATGCCATAGTCAAGCCACGTTGGTACATAAAATTAACCATTACAATTATTTATGAAAAATTATAAAGTGTTTCAATGATGCTTTTATCCCCCAGAGAGAGAGATAACAATATTCTCTGATATTAACCAATTCTGAGAGCAGATCACATCAATGCTGACCTGAGTCATGGTAGTAATCTTTGAGTGATTCTCTGGTTCACTCTGGTTTGATTCCTTGGTATGCTTACCCTTGTAATATATAGGAATAGCAGATATTAATATTGGTTGTATAATTTAGTTTCTTCTTGGCAAGTACTGAACTCCAATTTTTATTTTCTCAGTACTGTGAAAATGACAGACAAGAAAAGCCTAGTCTTTATTTCAGATTCCTTCTTTTTGACTTTTAATATCTTAACATAATATGTTTGCAAATAGCTCAAGGGGAAAATTAAATAATTATCCTGCTTATTTCTTTGTACCTCCATTTGCACTGGAACCTTGACCTCAGCAAAATATGTTTACCTTGGTAGTTACAAATACCAAAATTGTGTCTTCTCATCCCTGTGAAGATTGATAAAATCTCTTGTGACTTCCTTGCCTGGTAAATTTGCAGCCCATATTCTCAGCTTCTTATTTTATTTCAAGAATAGTCAAAAGAAAAAGAAAAAGAAAACTAGTACAGCAGAATACCGAATCATTCCTTTTTGGCTCATTTCTATCTTGGATATTGGATCATCAAGTCTTGATTGCCACAGGAACTTTAAAATGAACTCATTATTTGATGACCTTCTCATTATTCTTATCCACTATCTGACTTTTCTATATGCTCTATATAGGACATTGGCTTATCCTAATTACTCCATCATAGCTAAAATTGGCAAACTTTATAAGGTTTTTTTGCCACCCAAATTAAAAGCAGAGACTATTTCAAGAAGAAGTAAATGGTAAATAGTTCCAATTGAAGCTGAAATATTAACAAGCTGATGAAAAAGTGTCCTTTAAAATAAAGTGTTATGGAGGTCATTGTCTTTAGCAAAAATTGATCTTGAGTGTGGAGTCTTGTGGGTCAAAGCCATGTTAAATTGGGTTGTTGAACATGAAACATTGACTCTGCTATATCAATTTATGGAATGCATGATACATTCCAGTCACTAAATGAAAGCATGTGCAGAGAAGGAGGATGGCTATTGTGGAAATCAGTACTTAAGCAGTGTCTCCTGCCTGTCTCTTCTTCATTCATTTCCCACGTAGGGCTTAATGATTGATTACATCTAATAAATGAGTTTGGAAGGGAAAATAACCATGGGCTAATAAATATACAGTGAATGTCAGCTGACTGCAGTAATTGTCAGTCTATGTTGAGTATACATGCAACCTGATTTTGTATAACTGAAAATGTGAAATGATGTGGGTCTTAGAATCAATACAATAAGTTTTATAGGCCACTTGCCTCAGCGTGAGCTTCATTAGGAATCAAGGTCTTCTATCCTGCTTACTCTTTGGTCTTATTTCTCAATTTATTCAAACTTGAATAAAAACAAGTGCTGCTATTTATATCTCTTCCTTCAAATCCCAACAGCTATGTTAAGGATTGTATCCTGACAACTAAGTATAGAAAAAAAAAGCCACAGTATTATTTTATGCTGTGAGCCAACAATATCAAATTGTCTCCGAAAGTTCCTTCTGTCTTGGAGCAAGAAAGAAAACGAAAATTAAAAAAAAAAAAAAAAAAAAAATGGTATAGCTTGTATCCCCATTAGGGTAATTGTTTCTTGTTCTAAATGCACTACATTCATTTCAGAGATAAATTGGACTATGTTAAATTAAGTTGATTAGGAGTTACAGAAGGGAAGCATAAGGCTGTATGTTGCTTAAGACTTTTGTTTGTAAAGCATGAAAACTACTTGAAATAATAAAACATGGCAATTTAAAGTATTAAGATATAGGTTACAGACCATTGCCCTTTTCTGATTCAGAGTTTTGAAATTTAGCAAAAGCACTAGTTCATAAATCCCATAATTAATTCAAGCAGTCTAACTTGTTTTGGGCAAGGAACATATTTTATGGACACTGTTTTATTCTTTTACTCAAGAAACGGCTTGCATTTATCACATTACTGCAGGACCTGCTCTCCTCTTTAAAGAATTCACATTTAGCCTTTTTTACCCAGAAACCATATTATTCCTACCTCAGGGATACATTGCTTAGATTATATGAATGCTTTCTATAAATTTCACCTATAATGGCAATATTGTCTAAATAACAACAAATGCCAAAAGCACTTTGTAGCTCATGTTCAGTGTTGCTTGGCTAGAGTCCCCAGGTGTTGATACCACACTACTGTAATCTATTCAGCCAGAATGATCTTTTTGAATTTACAAGCCATCAAGGAACATGAATCATACTAAACTCCGGCATATGCTACATTTCCAAATGTGCTAGTCCTTGATCTTTTCTTGACTCTAAGGCAGTCAGCACTTACCAGCATGGTGTTTTTTACCTCTACCTTTCTTTCTGAAAATATTGATTTAGTTGACTATCTGCCAAGCTCTCTTCCCTCTCTCATTCATCATCTTCTTGGAATCCCTACTCATATAGTATATAGAAAGATGTCTTCTGTTATAAAAATGGCACAGAGTTAAAAAGATGTAATTATTTCTCTGAATTTGTGTCTGTTATATATTCAATAATAGTTTTGCCTAACATGTCTTCCATACAGTGATTTTTTACTAAATATTCATAGAATGATTGATGAAATGGTCCATCTTCAATAAAATATAAGATGACCACAGTATGTTTTGCCTATTGGCCATACCAAGATGTGGGAGGACATCAAGAAATTGATAGATGATGAGAAAACACATACTACAGTGTGAAAACAATAAAATTTCATAACTTTTTTTAAAAAACTCACACACTAAAATAATACATATATATTAAATTCTATATTGATATATTTGAATGTCAGTTTCAGTTTTATGTTTCTATGCATTTAAGGTCTGATTTTGAGAACTTTATAAAATAAATTTGAAAATTTGTTTCTTATCTCAATGATAATTTTATCCTTTAAATTTATATATGGTTTACATTTGAGATGCAATTTGTGCTTCTGAAGACATTCATGAGAGCAACAAGTTATCTTTTCTTTAAGTTAGTTGGAAGGAGTTATCTGTAAATTCATAGGAAAAAAATACACTACAAATATGCATTTGAAAAGACTATTGTTTTTACCTCTCTATATACTAAAAACAAGCCTCAGATATTTTATGTACATTCTCATGTATATAGAATGAGTTGCAGGACATCCATTAAATATCAGCTTTTAATTAATATGAAAGAACAGTAGACCCTAAAACATATGGCCAATAAAAATACCCTACTAAATAGTGAGAAAGTATAAGATGGGTAGCTATCTATGATCTGGGAGAAGGAGAGTTCAGTCAATCAAAGGTTTTATTTTGTTTAACCTATTTTGAGTTTCCTCGACAGTTGTCTTAGGACCTCTGATAAAAATTAGAAAAATAGAAAAATAAACTAAAATTCTAATGATGCAGCACAAAACTTTAGCAATTCAGGGGAGACTCAAATGTGCATAGGTTGAAAGATCATTAACTCTGAAACAGGATTTTCTTTTTCATTTGGCATTGGTAGCTCTTCCATCTCACACTCTGTGGTAAGGCTCTCCAATGAAGGATACTTTGCCCTGAGCACTGTTTTCTTCCTCCATCAGAAAGCATTTTTCATTCCACTCTTTGAATTAATCAAGAAAAACGTATCACTAGTTTATTATTCACAAGGCACTATTGATGCTTAGGTAAGAGCCTTTCATTGCTCTAAAAGCAATATTTGTTGTTCATTATTGTGTTTTCTTTATTCAAGGGATTTTACTCCCATTGCCTCTGTGAATACTTGTTACTAAATCTGTTGTCTGGGCACTTCACTTGCTTCCGATCCTTTGCATCACTAATAACCCAACTTTTCTAAGCCAGTGTATCACTAAATTGCATTTATTTTTCTTTCTGAATAAAAACCAAAAGTATGGTGTTTTATACTTCTCATCATGTATTGTTCTTTCATACTTGCTTTAAATATACACTAATGAAATTACAGTTTTCAAAATCTTATTCTCCTCAAAGATAAAGAAATGAGTCTGTGAAACTATGTAGTACTTAGAAACCTTAAATGTAAAGGATTAAATGCCATGAAGATAATCATTAGATGCAGTTTCAGGGAAAAAAATCACTTCAATTCCGAAATAGTATTGCTATTAAATTCATTATTGGGTTTAAGTCTGATGCATAAGATATTCTCTTGAGTGGCATTCCTGAATGAAGAGTAATGCATATTTACTTTTCAAAAATAGAAATATGCTTTCTAAAAAGATTGTACTAATTTTCACATCCACCTGCAGTGTATGAAAATAAAATTTATTTTTACATGCCCATCTAGTATTAAATGTTGTCAATAAATTACCTCTTATAAACCACTACATAAGCAATTATGACAATATATTAATTTGAATATATTATATTTAATCATTAGAGATATTAACAACATTTTTGGATGTTTGTCTTTATCTTTTGTCATTGCTTAGTCATATTCTATTTTTATACTTTTTATTAATTGTAGAAACTCTAGGATTGCAAACCTCTTATGACAAGTATTGCAGATATCGTCTCTCAATCTTATGTTTGTAAATACTCTATAGAGTCTTCAAATATATGCAGATACACACAAATTTATATAATAAAACCTATCAATTTTTGTCTTCATCTCTGGATCTTTATATTGATTAAGACTCTTCTCTTCAGCAATAGTTGAAGCTACTGTCTTGCATCAGATTTGGGGACTGGTTTTTACCTGATTGCTTTGTGAGAAATGGAGCTGATAAGCTTTCTTATTTCTTGTGTATATCCTAATTTTTCCAATACAGTTTGGCTAATTCACAGTTCCCTGTGTTTATCCTTCCCTATTTTTAGTTCATAAAATTTTCAAACCTTGGATTTTATACAAATGCTTAACATTATGAGATAATAAGAGCCACACATAAACCTGTAACATCTGATACAATTATTTGAAAAAAATAAAGACATGCTAATAAATACATATACTACTAATGATGTCACTTATCTTAATTTTTCATACATTTTTGTATTGGTAGTTTTCCCACATAAGCATATTTATGGGCTAATGGGATTTTACTATGCCAATATAGTCTAAATTATTTTAATTTTTATTCTATCTTTCTGCCTACTATCACTGCCTAGACAATGGTGTCCCATTAGCAATAGCTGCTTTAACGTTTAGGTACATATCTCTAATTTTTGAAAACATCTTTACTTTCTGGAACAAGGTGTTCCAGTAATATCTTTGTATCTGCTTGAGTACAATACACATGTTCCTGAAAGACCTTGCATTCTGCAAAAGCACTGCTAACAATCCCAGGGCTTATGAGGGAAATGGCATTGGCCCAAACCTATGCAGCTATGTAAACAGAGAACTAACTGAAATAATAATTGGTGTCTTGGGAAATAACTCGGGCACGCCGGGCAAGTAGCACAGGTTCTGGAGGTTGCCTGAGGAAATATTAAATTTGCACAAAAACAATAGAGAAGAAAGTCTGGCTTGTGGGAGACACTGAATCATTGCAGAGAAAAATGGAGCTCCGAGCACCTGCCATGAGCCTGGAACTCAGCAGGAGTGTGATACTGGCTCTTTGGAGTGCGTATGATGAGTATAGGGACTCATTTTCAATTCCCTAAAATAGAGGTGAAGGGACCCTGTCTATGAAGCACCCACGCAAGGTGCAGACAAGTTTTTGTTGAAGGTTCAATTTTTCTGCCACTATTTTGTATTTTTTTTACTTCAGAAAAATCAGATGTGAAAACACACAAACTTTTAAATTACAATTTTATTCTCATTACAAATGATGCATAAGCAAAATTTGCTGTTAGAAACATGTATTATTACAGAAAAAAAATCCTACAAACATTATGAAATCAGGTACTATAAAATAGCTTTGGTAATTTTGAAAATTTGGAGATAGTGTTTAAAATTAAAAGTGGGAGCTTATATTTAATTTTTTTTAAAAAGCATGGGTCTCATAAAAATTGGTTTCCAAGTCCACATTTCAAAGTGCCACCATTGACATTTTTATAAAGCACAAAACTTTTTTTTGGACTTGAGTTTATTTTGATACTTCTGATTTTTACTCATATTTTCAAATACTTTAATTTTTTTCAAATAAAAACTAATTTTCTCTATATCTTGCATATTCAGATTTTTCATTTCTTACCCAAACTGAGATTATATTTCTTTCTCTTGTATAACTCTCAAAGTTTTTATTAACCAAGACAAAATGTCTCTAATATAGAGAATAAAATAATAAATAACACTGATAAATTTTTCTAATAGTAAATTGTCCTAAATTCCTAGAATGAATCTTGTTTGTCCTTATTCATTTTGATTTAGGTACAGTAATGAGCCCCATACCCATGTTTTGGCCAATGATAGAAGGCATACACAACAGTGGTCCCACAAGCTTATAATGGAGCTGAAAAGTTCTTGTCACCTAGCGAAATCACAGCCATGGTTATGCCTTAGTGTAGTGTATTATTCATGTATACATGGTGATGCTGATGTAAACAAACCTACTGTGCTGCCAGTCATATAAAAGTATAACACATACAATTATACACAGTACATGATGCTTGGTCATGATAATAAACAACTGATACTGGTTTATGTACTTATTATATTATACATTTTATGGTTATTTTAAAATATACTCCTACTTATAAAAAGAAGTTAACTAGAAAACAACTTCAAATAGGTCTTTCAGGTGGTATTCCAGAAGAAGGCATTGTTATCATGAGACAACAGTTCCATGTATGTTATTGTTCCTGAATACCTTCTAGTGGGACAAAATGTGGAGGTGGAAGACAGTGATACTGATGATCCTGACCCTGTGTAAACCTAGGCTTATGTGTATGTTACTTAGTTTTTAACAGAAAATTTTAAAATATAAAAAAATCAAAACTTTTAAAAATAGAAAAAACATAAAGACATAAAGAAATAAAATACTTTTGTATAGGTGTATGATGTGTTCGTGTTTTAAGCTAAGTGTTACTATAAAAGAGCCAAAAAGTTTTTTTAGAAGTTTGCTAAGATAAATAGTTACAGTAAGCTAAAGTCCATTTATTATTGAAGAAAGAAAAAAAATATTTTTGTGAATTTAGTTTAGGCTAAGTGTAGAGTGTTTCTGAAGTCTACAGTAGTGTACAGTGATGTCCTTGGCCCTCACATTCACTCAGCACTCACTCAGTGACTCACCAAGAGCAACTCTCAGTCCTACAAGCTCCATTTATGGTAAGTGCCCTATACAGGTGTACCATTTATCTTCCATACTGTATTTTTACTGTACCTCCTCTAGGTTTAGATATGTTTAGATACACAAATACTTAGCATTGTGTTACAATTGCCTAGACTATTCAGTACAGTGACATGCTGTACAGGTTTGTAGCCTAGGACCAATAGGCTATACCACATAGCCTAGGTGTGTAGTAGACTATATCATCTAGGTTTTTGTAAGTGCACTCTATGATGTTTGCACAATGACAAAATCACCTAATGATGCATTTCTCAGACTGTATACCTGTCGTTAAGCAATGAATTACTGTACTACTGCATGGTTAGATTTTCTAATATTTTATTTATATTTTGGCATTTAATCAAAATAAAATTAATCTATGGTGTTCTTTGTGCTAACATGCTATTTTTTTTAAAATAGGTGAGATTTTATATGTTCTATATTCTGGTACATTATGAATAAAATTGAAACTATTATGTATGCCAATTTTATTAATTTATATTTTATTATAAAAGCATCTATTAGCTCAGGTTTTAAAATGTATTTATCCAAAGTACACATCCTGTTATTTTACATGATTTTATTATCTTTCATATCTATGGTTATATGTTGTTTATTTTTTAAATTTATACTCATAGGCAGGCACTGGTATATAACATTTAAAAACAGACCAATATTATTTTTCAGGTTATGTTGCCATTGCTATATTGATTTTATAGATTTTGACTTAGTATTAAATAATATTTATATCCAAACAGAGAAAACTGTCTCAATGAAAATGTGAAGTCCAAGTAAATAACATTTATCTAAACAAACAACAAACAATGTATAATCAAAGATAAGGAAATAGGTTCTAGTCCTGGATATCCGTGACCTTGAATAATTTACTTAATGCATTTTCTACATAACTTACCTAATGCTTGTCATTACAACTTGGATCTCAGTAATACCACTTGAAATGGAAATGTTCACCTGGGGAGATACGTGTGTGTGTCTGCATGTGTGTCTGTGGACGTGCATCGTCTCTTTTTATAAAATAAACTACCTTTAGAAATAAATGGTAATGAAAAAATGGAAAATTAAGCTTTTATCGATTTCAACCATAGATTTTGGCAAATGTACACTAAAATCCTTCAGAGGTCTGACACATTTTCCCCCCTTAATAAGAGGTTTTATACCCAAGTATCCAAATCTCATTAACTCTGTCAATACGACCATGGGTATATCCTCAATGGGAAATCTTTCCTAGAATTTTCCCATTTGATTAACACCTTACATTGTCTCATTTGATTAAATACTTTAAATTGAATGAAGGACTCCAGGGAGCCCTTTTTAGGCAATAAAAAAGTATTAACCTTTTCATCAGTGGCAGTATTTGTTAAACTTTGTTAAAATACTTTGTTAAATACTGTAACAAACCAGTATTTGTTAAACTTTGAATTTAGTTTCTTAAATACAGTTCTTTTTGACTGACAGTGTACTTACAAACTGTCCAAAACTCTTCTTGCTAGAAATGGATGCAATGTAATTGGTCAAATTCTTCAAATACAGAGAAATGTTCAAATGAAAATTTAAAAATAAATGTGTAAAATCAATTGAATAGTCTTGTCTGTCTATAATACTGCAAGTGTACAGTCTTTTAAAGGACTATTGATACAGGACTCTTGATAACATTGTAATCAATAATGATTTATCACTTTCCAAAATCGGTACCGATCTGGGTAATATGAACTCAAGTTAGACCCAAGGTATAGACGATATTGTCAGTTATGTGGGAAGTAGAATAGTGTAATGCTTTGCACATTGGTTTAGAACTAGAAGACCTAGTTTTGATCCAGCTTTGTCATTTACTATCAGTATGTGTATAGAAAAGTAAATTCTGCAACAGTGGCAGTGGGAATAACACTCACAATAGAATCTCTATTCTTCTAGAGAATACATCTTTGTATATAACTGCCATATATAGGTTCTTTATTTCCTTCATCTCTAAAATGGGAATAATAATCATGATAATACTTAAAAGACTTTCTGGAAATAATACATGGCCATAATAAGCATGCAATGCCTGATAGATATCCTTGTGCTTTATCTATTATTATTATATTGAAAAGAATAGGTATAACAAGAATGGTTAGCATTCAGCCTCAAATGACAGAATATTTTTTCAGCTTTTTCTTTAACTTGCAGTTAAAAACCTGAAAGTAGAGTTTACAAGAATAGTATATGATTACCTGTTTTACAGATAGAAAGAAAAACCTCCTATGTTATCTTGATAATAAATTTGAAATAGATTCATCAAGTGGGTGTTTATTTAAGCAATGCAAGGGTTCATTCTGCAGTAAATCTATTCTAACTGCTTTACAGGAAGCTGAGTGGTAGGTGGTACATCTTAAAAGCAAATAGTCTACCAACATAGATATCTCTTGAACTTTTCTTGATATTTTCTAAGAAAATATTCAGACGTTTGTGTATTACTGGAATTCCAATTCAAAATTCATTCACACAATTCATGCATTTAAGAAAATATGGAATTTGTATTGATAAAAAAAAAAGTTGTTCTTGGCCAAAAACATCAATTGGCCTCATCTCCAGGGTGATCCTCCAATCTCAGGGTGGATTGGTAAGGCTTTTTGATTTTCCTAACAGATGACAAAATTGTCACCTGAGCGAGCTTTTTAAAAACGATACAAAACCAGTGTTGCCAAGCTCTTGTGTGTACTTAAACTTGAATTGACTGTTAATCCAGTTCTTTCTTGAAGTCTATAGAAAAATGACCTTTAAAGAAGTTAGTTTAATAGATGTGATATTCATTCAGTCTTTCACATTTTTAGTTGCTGTCGATATAAATCAACAATGTAAACCCATTCAATAAAGTGATGAGCATTAAATATAATAAATTTTGATTCAAAATGGTTCTGTTTAAAACACCCTGTATTTTCTATGAAACCATCATTGAAGATATTACCTATGATGTTGCTCAATGTTTTTTTCTTTAATATATTATTTTTTTCGGAGAAGTTTTGGATTCATAGCAAAATTGAGAGGAAGGTCCAGGAATTTCCCATTTAGCCCCTGAATTGACACAGGCATTTCTGCATTATCAATATCTCCTACCAGAGGGATATTTGTTACAATTAATAAACCTACATTTACCCATCCTAATCCTGAAAGGCCATAGTCTACATTAAGGTTCACTTGTGGTGCTGTACCTTCTATGGAATTGAACTTGTGTATAATGTATATATGTATACATGTGTAATAACAAAAATATCATTATAGTATTTTACAGAGTATTGACAGTACCATTAAATGTCTGTGTGCTCTGCCTACTTTAATTGTCCCTCCCAACTTCACCCCATCTGCTGGCAAACACTGATCTTTCACTACCTCCACAATTTTACCTTTTCTAGACTGTCATATAGATGGAATCCTGAAGTACAGAAACTTTTCAGATTGGCTTCTTTCACTTAGTAATATTCATTTAAG
>JAQIFY010000715.1:0-14827 GCA_028533085.1 Varecia variegata
TCTACTCAAGGTTTTCAAACTGAGAATTTGGTGGACATTCTACAACGGGACAGGCCCATCAGTGTAGAAAAGCAAAAGTTTCCATCCTGCAGAGCTGAAAAACCAGTCCGAACTCAAGATTCTTGGGTGAAAGCCTTTGTGAATGAGCCATGGAATGTTCAAGAAAAATGTAAAACATTCTACATGGGAGATACAGTATATCAATGTGATTGGGATGATTATAGCTTCCACTGGTTATCACAGCGTCATGATGCCCACAGATTCTCTGAAAGAGACGAGCTGTGTAATTGCGATAAATGTAGAAAAGACTGTGCTAAGAAGTCCACACCTCATCACCCTAACCCTGGAAAGAATGGTTTTAAAAGTAGTGAATGTGGCTTGAGGGATGAGTCAAACCTTCCCACCCATCCAAGAATGCCCTTCAAAGAGAAACTCTGCAAATATCACGAGTTTGGGAAGGGCTTGAGGCAGAGTGCCTGTCTTGACCGCCGTCAGAGAATTCCCACAGAAGAGAAATCCTCTAGAAGTCTGGAGCGCGGTCGGGCCTTGGGGCAGAACACACGCATTCACAGCCATCCCAGGGTCCCTGTGGGAGAGATGCCCTACAGATGCGATGTCTGCGGGAAGGGGTTCAGGTACAAATCAGTTCTGCTTATTCATCAAGGGGTGCACACAGGAAAGAAACCCTATAAATGTGAGGAGTGTGGGAAGGCCTTTGGTCGGAGCTCAAACCTGCTCGTCCACCAGAGGGTTCACACTGGAGAGAAACCTTACAAATGCGGCGAGTGCGGGAAGGGCTTCAGTTACAGTTCGGTGCTTCAAGTCCATCAGAGGCTACACACAGGGGAGAAGCCCTACACGTGCGGTGAGTGCGGCAAAGGCTTCTGCGCCAAGTCGGCACTGCACAAGCATCAGCACGTGCACCCAGGAGAAAAGCCCTATAGCTGCGGCGAGTGTGGAAAGGGATTCAGCTGTAACTCCCACCTCAGCAGTCACCAGAAAACGCACACAGGCGAGAGGCCCTACCAGTGTGACAAGTGTGGGAGAGGTTTCAGTCACAACTCGTACCTTCAGGCTCACCGGAGGGTCCACACGGGGCAGCGCCTCTATGAATGTGACGTATGTGGTAAGAGTTTCAGCTACAGCTCAGGGCTTCTCATGCATCAGAGACTGCACACAGGAGAGAAACCCTACAAATGCGAATGCGGGAAGGGCTTCGGCCGGAGCTCAGACCTGCACGTCCATCAGAGGGTCCACACGGGCGAGAAACCGTATAAATGTGGCGAGTGTGGGAAGGGCTTCCGGCGGAATTCAGACCTTCACAGTCACCAGAGGGTCCACACGGGAGAGAGACCCTACATATGTGACGTGTGCGGGAAGGGCTTCATTTACAGCTCTGACCTCCTCATCCACCAGAGGGTCCACACGGGCGAGAAACCCTATAAATGTGCTGAGTGTGGCAAAGGCTTCAGCTACAGCTCAGGGCTTCTCATCCACCAGAGAGTCCACACAGGCGAGAAACCTTACAAATGCCAAGAGTGTGGAAAGGGCTTTCGGTGCACCTCAAGCCTTCACAAACATCAGCGCGTCCACACGGGAACGAAGCCCTATACGTGCGATCAGTGTGGCAAGGGGTTCAGTTACGGCTCCAACCTCCGCACCCACCAGCGGCTGCACACGGGAGAGAAGCCCTACACGTGTTACGAATGTGGAAAGGGTTTCAGATACGGCTCGGGTCTCCTCAGTCACAAGAGGGTGCACACTGGCGAGAAACCATACAGGTGCGACGTGTGTGGGAAGGGCTACAGTCAGAGCTCACATCTCCAAGGTCACCAGAGGGTCCACACTGGGGAGAAGCCCTACAGATGTGAGGAGTGTGGGAAGGGCTTTGGCCGCAGCTCCTGCCTTCACGTCCATCAGAGGGTCCACACTGGGGAGAAGCCCTATAAGTGTGGGGAGTGCGGCAAAGGCTTCAGTCATAGCTCAGGTCTGCGAAACCACCAGAGAATGCACTTGGGTGAGAAACCTAAGTAGATGTAAGCTGAGGTTTCCAGTTGGAACTCAGAACTTTCCATTCATCTGAGGGCCAACCCGGGAGCAAAACCTAGTGAAAGTGATGGGCAGGAGGGGCTGCAGAAGGAGCTGGTGTAGACAGTCGTCAGCTAGTCTACACGGCTCGGGGAGACCTGGAAGTGTGATAGGTAGCACTTCAGTCACACACGTCAGTCTTTAGGAGTCTCCTGCTCAGCAGAATAGTCACAGGAGGGGCTCAATAAAAATTGTCACTGTCATCAGAGTCAGCCTGGAGAGAGCTTTAACAAATGTACAAGTAGTATCCAAGGTGCAAATTATGGACATGGTTGTTGGTGGGAGTGATACCAATGGGACAACGTAGGAAAAGGTTATCACCTTACTATAACCAATATCATATGTACCATTTAAAAGATAGTTTTATAAAAATGCAAAGATGACATTAACGTTTATGGAAGCAACTCATTTTTAGAAGGCCAGCAACAGTTAAAGCCTTTCTCTGGGCAGGTCTGGGTGATGTGTCTCCCTCACATTTAAATCACGTATTTCTGATTGTGTTTTATCTCACAGAGGTAAACTTTGCCACTCTCAGAGAGACTGTGGATAAACTGCAGGAATATGTCTTTTTACCAAGTTTCGAAAACAAAATATGATTGGCATTGCATTGTGTTTATTAATTGGCATTGCAGTGAATTTATAGTTTAATTTGGAAAGAACTTGCATCTTCAAAATGATTTTCTTTCCCATTTTGAAAAAATACTGTCTGTTTCCACTTAGTCATGACCCCTGGGTAATATTTAGAGACAATTAAAAATGGATTCTGAATATTCTTAAGTATATTTCTAGGAAGATGTTTTATTGCTATCATGAATAGCTTTACCCCATTTCATTTCTTAGCTTTTTTTTTAAACATATCAGACAGATACTAGAATATCTTATGAATCAGAAATGCCATGTTCAACTTGTCAAATTAGCATTGGTAAAAAAGATTCACCAAATCTGGCCAGGCACGGTGGCTCACGCCTGTAATCCTAGCACTCTGGGAGGCCGAGGCGAGAGGATCTCTTGAGCTCAGGAGTTCGAGACCAGCCTAAGCAAGAGTGAGAACCCGTCTCTACTAAAAAATAGAAAAAAAATTAGCTGGGCATGGTGGTGTGCTGTGCGCCTGTAGTCCCAGCTACTCAGGAGGCTGAGGCGGGAGGATCATTTGAGCCCAGCAGTGTGAGGTTGCCGTGAGCTACGCCAACGCCATGGCACTCTACTAGCCCAGGCAACAGAGCGAGACTGTCTCAAAAAAAAAAAAAAAAGATTCACCAAATCTACCATCAGTATGGGGTTGTGGAAACATGCAGTATGATGCACTTATTAGTGACAGTGAAAATAGTTACAGTCATTTTCAAAAGAATGTGTCAGTGGATAAAATTCAATTTGTATAACCTTGAAGTGGCAATAAGTGTGTACATGGGAGATAGTTGCACATGTGGGTAAAGACATATATGCAGATGGCTGCGTTTCTAGCATTTTTTTACAATAGCAAAAAAAATGTTAATGTCTCAAGTGTCCATTGGTAGGAAATTGTTTAAGGCACATGTATACAAGGGAAAAATCACTAAAAATCTTCAGGTACACCTATAATGATATTGAAGGTTGTCCACAAACTAATGAACCAGGAAAGTTGTAGAACAACAAATATAACATGATACCATTTTGTTAATATATTTTTAAGTGTGTGTGTTTAGAGAGAAAAGTGTGAGAGGTCAGTGCCATAACTGCTTATCTCTAGCGGGTGGGATACGGGTAGTGTAATACGTTCATTGTACTTTTGTGTATTTTACCTTTTAACAAAGTATATGTCAATTTTATAACAACAGTAAAAGCTATTTTTAAAAAATCTGGTGGAATAATCCTTTGGTTAAAGATCCATGTTAAACCTCTTATTTATTTATTTGATTTTTCTACAGTTCACTTACTTAGCTCCTAGTACCGAATATATGGTATAAGGCATGAGCTGTGAAATTTATGATTCAATACTCTGCGAGGCTGTGTCATTTTTGCTGCTGGTAGGAGACGAGGCAGTGGGCAGTCTGGGAAACTGGGAGGAGCCATGGCAGCTCCATTCTGCACCGTGGCCTTTTCAGACCAGTCTGGCTTCCTAGAGGGCATCACACGACTATGTGCGCCTCCATCTGGCTGACCCAGGGGACCTGGGGACTATTCTGGCCTAAGTCCCTCTCTGTTGCCTGTGGCTGCCAGACAAAGAGAGTCTTAAGTTATAGACATGGGGGGGGGTGGAGAATGAGAACTTTGTATCTAAGTAAATAACATATCCAGGGGTCAGAGCACAGTGTCAATAGTAGGGAATGGTTAGATTTCAGAAGGGGTGGGGTAGGTGAAAAAAACAAACCTTAAGTATGGAACTACAGCAGGGTCACTCAGGTGATGGGGTGGGGGTTTATGGCCATCAGAACAAATGGACACACCACCTCTGCCCCTCAGACCTTCAGAGTTTGTGGTTGAAAAGTTTAACTCACTAAAGGTTGACAGCAGACTCTTACTTCTGGACAATCTCTCCCCAGCGTTTTGGAGGCAGCTGCCCGATGCTGGACCGGGGCCCAGGGCATCTGCTTCCAAGATGGTTTTAGGCAGGAGCCTCAGTTCTTTGCAGGTTGCTCAGTAAGGTCTCAGTTCCTTACCACGTGGGCCTCCCCACAGGGGATGCCTGAGGGGCTTCTTGACACACAGCGGCTGACTTCCCCGAGTGAGTGATCAGAGAGGACAGAGCAAGCAGGAAGCCACGGTGCCTGTCCTGACCTAGTAGTCCCTGAAGTCACTATCACTTCTGCTTTGTTCTGTTCATTAGGAGTCACCAAGACTAGGCCACAGAAAGGGGAAGGGTATCCAAGAATTTGGACATATCTTGAAAGAGAAGATGGGGTGGTACTGCCAGCAGTCAGGTCTGCTTTATGCATTTGTTCTAATCTATCTCCTTTCCGCTTTGGGGTCCGCTGGGGGCCTTCCTTCATGTCCCACTGGATCGCCTGAAGTTTACCCAGACGCCAACCAGCTGACAGGATTTCAGAAGCAGTAAGGGATACAAGACAGTCAAGGGGAGAGAGCAGCTGCAGCTGCTGTGGGATGGGTCACTGTGGGGGCAGGAGGGTCACTGTCAGGGAAGGAGTACAGTGCTTTCTATGAGATAAGATGCATTTACTTTCTGTTGTCATTCTTGGAACATTATATGGTAGGAAAGTTCATACAAGTTTAAAAGAAGCTGGAAAGTTGTAAAAGCAGACCATCTGTGGGGGCGAAGTCAAAAATCAAATGGTAGGTCAGGTGCGGTGGCTCACGCCTGTAATCCTAGCACTCTGGGAGGCCAAGGCGGGTGGATTGCTCAAGGTCAGGAGTTCGAGACCAGCCTGAGCAAGAGCGAGACCCCGTCTCTACTAAAAATAGAAAGAAATTAGCTGGACAACTAAAAATATATATAGAAAAAATTAGCCGGGCATGGTGGCACATGCCTGTAGTCCCAGCTACTCGGGAGGCTGAGGCAGGAGGATTGCTTGAGCCCAGGAGTTTGAGGTTGCTGTGAGCTAGGCTGATGCCACAGCACTCAATCTAGCCCGGGCAACAGAGTGAGACTCTGTCTAAAAAAAAAAAAAAAAAAATCAAATGGTAATGCACAGAGACAGATATTGACCAGGGTGGCTCTAACCTGAGTGGGTTGGGGGTGGGGATGGGTCTGGTACAGATTATAAACATCTTGACAGTAAGGTTATATATCCTACCAACAGGCTGATGACATGGCTGTTTTCTAAGGTGGGTGTAGACACTCAGGATACCAATATCCCTGGAGTGTTTGTGGCTCTAAAGAAGTTGCAACTATTTCTCAGGACCATCCTCAGCCTGAATGCAAAGATCTCGAGTATACTAAGGGCCCAGTGTCCCTCCATCATCAGATGGCAAACGAAGCATGCCAAGTGGGTGAAGCCATCTGCCAACCACCATTAACATGAGGTGGTGTGATGGTAGGTTAGAAACTAAATGCACGTTATTCATACTCGAGTGACCTCTCGTATCCTGATGTGTTGCTAGGAACACTGAAGACACCTAAGCCTGTTGTAGAACTGGAGTGACTTTAGGGTCACAACATAACATAGTGTTACGCAGTTGGGCCAGCAGATGTGCCTGCATGTCATGTTCAACCTCTGGAGTTGCTACTGCTGACGCTTAGCCAATCAGTAGGTTATTATGTGTCAGGCCCTGTTTAAAGCACTGGATGTGCAACCACGAAGCCCTCATGAGCCACACTTTCTACTCTTGGGAAAAATACGGAAGAAGACAAGAAAATAAATTCCAGAATGTGCCAAATGCTTTGAAGGTAAGAAAAAGGGTGATGTGTGCCCAAGGTGTGACATTTGAATCAAGACCTGAAGGATGAGAAAGATCCAAGCATTCAAAAGCTGGCGGCAGAAGGAACAGTGCGAAGGACTGAAAGTGGGACAGTGTTTTATGGTGACAGAAAGGAAGCCAGTGAGTCTAAGAAGTACCGACTGTGGGGGAGGGCAGATGAGATGAGGTTAGAGAAGTAGGTGGCTGTGATAGGCTAACGATGCTGTAAAATCTTTCCTACTCCTTGTGTTGACAGTTGGGAGTCTAGTTCCCAGCCCGAGCCCAGGCTGGCCTTAGTAACTCGTTAACCAACAGAAGTTGCAGGGAGTGATCACGTGCCAGTTTCCATGCCCAGGCCTTACTATCTAGTATGGGTGGTGGTTTCTGCTTCCATGTTTTGGAGCACCTGCTCTTGGGGCCTGAACCTCTCTGTAAGGCTGACGGGGTCCAGCCATCCCTGCCAAGGCATCAGGGAGTGAAGCCCTCTTGGAGTCCCCACACCAGGCCATCGGAATACCACTGAGGGATCCCAGAGGATGCCAGGGACAGCAGAAGAATAACTCTACTGAGCTCTGCAAGAATCCTCCACCTGTAAAATCACGATAGAGTGAAATGATAGGTGATGTAAGTGACTAAATTTGGGGTAGTTTGTTATGCAAATAAGAGATAACTAGAACAGTGGAGGACAAGCTTGTGCAGGTTTTGTAGGCACTGTATAGAGCTGCAGTCTTGAGTTCTACTTTGAAAGAAAAAAAATCACTGGCTGATATGTGGAAAATGGATTTGAGACAAAACTGGGAACATGGAGAAAATTCTAGAGGGTTTGCGGGTGAGAGGTGTCCAGGTGAGAGATGATAGTGGCTGGACTATGGGGTATCGTTGGAAATGGAGAGAAGGGGACCGATTTGAGATATATTTTAAAAGGAAAACAGAAATTTCAAACAGATTGGATATAGAGATTCAGGATAATTCGTGGGATTTTGTCTGTCCAGTTGGCAGAAACCATTTCAACGCAATCAGTTAACGCCGTCCCAAATTTGTCATACCTATGCTTAGTTCAGTCTTAGATTTAAGATCTTAGACTCCTTTTGGTCAGTGAGTAACCATCCTAAGAAGAACCTCCCGATTTATTAAGCCGTCACCCTACACCTTTTCCCAAAGAAGCAGTCTTTAGCAAAGAGCTAGCTACTTTCCTGTTAACTAGGACTTAATGTCATAGGTTCCTGAGTGTCAGATGGACTTTAAGAGGATTAGCCAGCAGATGCTACATGTTATAGGAATGTCTAAGTGCTCAGACCACAACACTATGGGACTTTACTATGAAAATACCCAAAGCTTTTCCATCTGGCTTTACGTGGAATGACTAATAGCTAATTATAGGATCCACTGTTTAAGTGATTTGAAAAAGAACAGAGAAGATACTATAATATGGACAGTAGCTACTTGATGTCTATTTGGATGTATAGTAAGAATCTTAAAGTTAGTAAGTCCAAAATGGAACTAAGTCCCTACCTGCATTTAATCTGTCTTTTTTCTCATTAAATGAGACTCAAACCTTCAGGATGCCCCAGGACTGTGCTCTGCAAACTTTCGTGTGCTTCAAAATCACCCTGAGTGATCGTGGAAACAGATTGCTGGATCCCAGCTCCACAGATTCTGATCAGTTGTTCTGTCTGTAGTGGAGTCCAAGAGAATCTGTGTTTCAAACAAATTTTGAGGTGATGCCAACACAGCTGGTCCAGGAACCACACTTGCAGTAGCACTTGCTAAATAACCATGGCTTCCTCTGACTGGCATATTTTCACGATTTCCAGAGGCTTCTACTTTGTACAAAATTTCCTTGCTGCTCTTCAAACACACCGACCTCAGCACCTTCACTGCTTCTCCTTTTGGCCTAGAACTCTCTTTCCTCAGATGCCTGCAGACCTCTCACCCCCTTGAGGTCCCTAGTCAACCACCACCTTCTCACTGAAATTCATCCCTGAATATCCTACTTAAAATTGCAAGCCAGCACTCCCCTAATGCCTTCTCGACTTCCTTTTTCTCAATGAAACTTACCATCTGACCTACTGTCTGTTTTTCTTGTTTACTGTCTTTCTGCACACACTAGAACGTGAGCTCTGAGGGCTGGGAGTTTATTGTGCTCCTGGCACACAGCAGGTGCTCAATGAATATTTAAATGGGAGAACAGAACTAACCTGAACTCAGCCTGCTGGGAACTGCGTCCCGGGTCCTTGTGATACCAGCTCTGGAGCACAATGGATTTTATTCTATAGTTCATTCAGTGAGTAAATTAGGTGCTAAAGAACTAAACTGAGTGTTGAAATACAAAGGCGAGGTGGTTCACACCTGTAATCCTAGCACCCTGGGAGGCCGAGGCGGGAGAATCGCTCGAGGTCAGCAGTTTGAGACCAGCCTGAGCAAGAGCGAGACCCCCCGTCTCTATTAAAAATAGAAAGAAATTAGCTGGATAACTAGAAATATATAGAAAAAATTAGCCGGGCATGGTGGCGCATGCCTGTAGTCCCAGCTACTTGGGAGGCTGAGGCAGGAGGATCGCTTGAGCCCAGGAGTTTGACATTGCAAGTGAGGCTGACGCCACGGCACTCTAGACCGGGCAACAGAGTGAGACTCTGTCTCAAAAAAAATAAAAAGATAAAAAATAAATAAATAAATAAATACAATGGTGAACAGGACAGACAAGGACTTTGTGCTCAGTAGCTAACGTTCTAGTTGGGAAGATAGCGCACATATGCTGAACTTGTACTGTGTGTCAGGTGCTTAGGATGTAAAGAAAGATACATTTCTCAACTCATGGAGTTCACACTGAGGGAAAAGAAAGGATGGTAGAAATAATTGGGGAGAAGGTGGTGGGATAAAGAGGTAATGGGAATACGAGATATTGCAAAGGTAGAAATAACAGGGGTAGAATAATAATTACATGTGGGGATGAAAAAGAAATCAAATATGAGCCTGGGATTGAAATTTGAGGAAAATGGACACATTATTCAGTTATGATTGGAAGACAGCAAAAGGAAAAGCAGGGTTTTGAAAAGTGCAGCTCTTGTCTGTCAGTACTGGAGCTGTCAAAGCCTTGGGTTTAAATTCTGGGCTGGCCACTTTGTAGCAATGGAAGAGTGACTTCAGTTTCTGAATGAATCTGTCCCTCTGTTAAATAAAGATAGTAATTCTTACTTTCAGAGTTGAAAGAATTGTCATCTTTCTCCCTTTCACAAACACATACCTATTTGAATAAAGTACAGCTTTATTCAAATAGGTGTGTCTGTTCTCAGCACATAGAAAATCCCAATTCTTGGCACATAGAAAATCCTCAATAATTATTATTGCTGTGATTCATCCATCCCAGCAGTAACCTAAAAAGATACGAATTCACTCATTTAATAAAATATACAATTTATTTATTATTATATACAATATACAATCTGGGACACTATCCCAAACACTGAAGATTCAGCAGTAAATATGATGTACAAGCTACTTGTTATGGTGGGTTACACAAGTGTACAAGTAAGGTGACCTTCCCAAAAAGGGCTATGGAGAAAAATCACACCAACATGATAGATTCTTGTTTACCAATGAGAATGTAAGTTCTATCAGTACATACGAAGCAGGTAAGGGAAGGACAGCATTAAATTAGGTGGCGAAGGATGGTCCATCCCTAAGAGCTGCTTGAAAACCAATCAGCTCTGCAAAGATCTGAGATAAGCATAGAAGGAAGTGGAAGTGCAAAGGCCCCGACTCCTGGTTATAACATGTCTTGGCCAGGTCATACTTGTTCAGTTTCCTAACCTTTGTAAACATCAGTATTCTCAGCTGTGATACAGGGCTAACAATATCCAACTTACAAAGTTACTCAGGAAATGAAATAGAATTATATTGATTCATTCAAATATATAATGGCAGGTTACCAAGTGGCCGGGCACTATACTAAGTACGAGGCACAGGGCAGTAAAAGCCGTCACCATGACACCTGGCAAATATTAAGCACTCAGTTAACACACACCATCTGTCAGTGTAATTATTTCTCTCCTGTATTTCTCCCTTAGCACAGCCCCCAAACTGTGCAAGCCAGTGGTTTACTGACCATATGACCCACTACTAAAAGCCGTGGGCAGAATACAATACAGACACTGAGAAATTCCTCAACCCTTAGAAGAACCCCATTTCTGGGAGAAGACAGCTTGTGGCAAAGGGACCTGAATGGGCATTTGTGAAAACCACAGGATGAAGAAAGAGGTCAGGAAAGCTGGCCTCCCTTTGGGAAGAGACATGGCATGGCCGCAAAACAACAATAAAAAGAAACCCAAGTCCTACCCACCTAAACCTCTGTTGGCAAGAGACCATGAGATATTGCTCCCTTTTCTGCACAGATCTTTCTGATAAAGGAGCAGTCCCACAAAGCAGGTTTGTGAAAGACAAATGAGCCAAGACATAACATGATTTAATCAAAATTCCCAACCCACCACAAGGGGAAACCTTTGAGCGCCAGCTGGAGATAATCTACCCCTTCCTTTACCCGTCCTGTAATCCACCCCTATTACTTGCTTCAGGAAGGCCTGCCTGCTACTCTACACTCGCTTTAGCTTTACGGAGACAAGAATCAAGACACAATTTGAAAATGTGAATTTAGAGCTGTGAGGCTCACGTGCTGTGTAACAAACACTTAAGGGTGGAATTCAACCTGTGTGTGTCTGGGATGCTACAAAAAGTAGAGCCAGCAACCATAGAGCGAACAACTCTCATGACTTGTATCGTGCTTAATAATTTTCAAAGGAATACATACGCAAGATGAGGAATCAACTTCTGCACCCCTTTATAGAAATGACTTCACAGACAGAAAACTCTGAAATGACTACACAAGTGGGTGGGCGGCTACTCTGAAAGAATTCTACATATGGATCTGCGACTGCTCAGACTGGAGTCGCCCAAATTGAGAGATGCTCATCTCAAAGCCAGATCTGCTGGCCTCTAACTGCTCCTTCCAAGCCTGGGGGTGCCTGGCGCTGCCGGCACGGGCCCCGCCCCCCATCCCCTCTCGGGATGCTGGGTGCATCTTCCTCCTCAGACCCCTTTTTCTCTAGGCCGAGCTGAGCTCGTGGAAATCCCCTGGATCCGACCCTCAGCCACACGTCGCCCCTTCCCCCAGGTCTCAGAAAGCCAACCCTTACTGTGGCAGCCCATACACGTCTCTAACTCGCTCCAGCATCCTCCCCGTTGCTTAAGAAATAACCCCAGGTGGTGGCTCACGCCTGTAATCCTAGCACTCTGGGAGGCCGAGGCGGGAGGATCCCTTGAGCTCAGGAGTTCAAGACCAGCCTGAGCAAGAGTGAGACCACCCCCCCCTGTCTCTACTAAAAATAGAAACAAATTATCTGGACAACTAGAAATATATATAGAAAAAAAAATTAGCCGGGCATGGTGACACATGCCTGTAGTCCCAGCTAAGCTACTCGGGAGGCTGAGGTAGGAGGATTGCTTAAGCCCAGGAGTTTGAGGTTGCTGTGAGCTAGGCTGACACCATGGCACTCTAGCCCCAGCAACAGAGCAACACTCTGTCTCAAAAAAATAAAGAAAGAAAGAAAGAAAAGAAACAATCCCAATGCAGTGCTGAACCGGCAACGGAAGTGTGGGAGATGGTCAGTCCTGGACTACATTTCCCAGAACCCTCCAAAGCGTGGTTTAGGCGGGTCCACATGGTGCCTTAAAAGAGTGTGAGTCCATTCCACTGCCAGGCAGAAAGAGTGCACGACATTCCTGCACTCAGCTTTGGGCCACCACTACAGCTTCCTTTTCTTTCTTTAAAAAAAGTCTTTACTCAGTACTAACAGATTCTCGTTGTAGCAAATCTGACAATATTCTCAGACATACAAATGCACAATACCGTCAATGGGGGATATAAAGCATTATTGATTGACTTTGTTGTAAATTACATTTAAATATTTATTTCAACAGTAGTGCACATTAGATGTAAAGTAAGAAAAAACTGAATTCCAAAAATGAAATTAAAGTCTTCTGTAATCTTAGCACCCAGAAACAAGCATAATTAATGATAGGATGGCCTTGCTAATAAACTACCTGAGAAAAATAAACAGAAAAAAAAGAAGGCTCACAGCACATAATTGCCCCTTTGAAGAGAAAGATCACAGCACAAATGCCCATTTGTTAGATTAACCATCTGTTGTTTTTGAGACTTTTTTTTAACAGCCTTGAAGAACCCTGAGAAGACAGCAGGCTGCAAGCCCCTTGTCTCAGTTGCTGCCAGAACCACATTCCAGAGGACTCTGTCAAGCCAGCCTCACAAAAATGGGGGGAGAAAAAAGGAAAAACAGACACAACCTTTTCACAGGCCTTTTGCGATCAGCTGGCAGCAATCACTTTTTTCTTTTTCTTTTTTTCCCCCCTTTTCCCTGATAAAAACAGTAAACACCTTACTCTCTCTGTCAACATTTCTCCTTTCCTTCTCTTGTGCCATGCCCTCCCCACCTTTAGGAAGTAAAATAAACTTTCTTCAAAACTATTTTAATGTTTGTGTCAATACTTTCACAGCCCATACCATGAGTTCCCACTGTAACAATTACTATCTTGGCTTACTTATTTCCTGATTTATGTGAGTAAATCTACATTTTAAAAATATCCTCTCCTCCTAAAAAGGCATCATAATATTTTGTAACTCCTTTTTCCTCAGACTTCATATACCATTCCATCATTTTAGATAGTTGCCTAGGATTCTTTAATTTTTAGTTACTGTTACTACCTTATCCTCCAGTGAGGTTATATTAATACTTCCAATCTCAATGTATCGAAGCTAAAAATAATCATTTAATTTTTCCCATTTGATTAACTAAACATGCCATCTTATTATTGACTGAATATCTGTGCTTGTGAAAATGTTGAATAGATGCTGATATATCAGTGGTGGGTAAATTGTTTATATCCTTTGCCCATTTTCGGCTTTTATTTATTTGTAAATTCTCTCTCTATGTTAATGGTAACGATTCTGTTACATATGATGAACTTTTTCTTCCCCAGTATGAGCTTTTATAAAATAAAGAGTTTTTTAAAAACCCACATTATCTGATGAAATGTATCAGTGTTTTCATTTTGGATATTGTATTTTCACATATGATTATAAAGATCTTCCTTAACCTTATTCTCAATAAGCACACATGTATACTTCACTTCTAGTTTTTATTCCTTTCCAACCCCTGTGTGATTAATTTCACTGTATGTTATGACAGATAGATCTAATTTTCTTTTTCATCAAACGGTCAAGTTTTCTCAACAATATTTACTGAAAAATCATTTCTTTCCCTACTGATATAAATGCCATCATAATCACTTACATTATTCTATATAATTCGAGATTTTATGGAGTATAATTCTCTTCCAATGATATATATCTCTATCAATTAGAAGAAAAAAGCTTTCAATTAGAGTAATATCACATTTCCTTATCTCTCTCGTATTGTATTTTTTTTAAAAAAAACTTTACCCTAGAAATCCTAGGACTCTCTTCCAAATAAATTTTTGAATTGTCTTGATAAATTCTCAAAAATTATCAAACGCACCCATGGCTTAGAAAAACAACCCAATCGCAGAATCCAAAGCCTGGAGGCACTTGGTCACAAACCTGCCTTTTGTTACTTGAGCATGAACAATTTTAGTTCCCAGCACACATCCAACCATTTTTATAAATCTGTCTCTGATGCTATAGTTCTTCCCTCTGAAATGACCAACCTATGCTTTTGAAATATTGCCAAATATTTAAGAGACCCAATTTGAATATCACTTCTGCCATGGAATCTTTATGATTCCTCCATCATAATTAAATGAACAGATCAGTCTCTGATTCAGGAAAGAGCTTTATGTGACTATGGCTACTGTGACATGTCACTCTTAGAATTTTCTCATTTCCCTGGGTTTCTTGCCTGTAGGGTACTGACTCCCACAGAAATGTGGGGATAGCTGGGGAGGAGCTGGGAGACATGGGAGAGTGTCTGTAGGCTGGGGGTGAAGAGCTGGAAGACATGGGGGAGGAGCCCAGTGAGGGCTGTGAGATTCTAGGTGTTTCCTGGGTGTAGGGGGGTGAATATCCCAGAAATCTGGGGATGGTTGGAGAGTAGCTGGGATACATAGGAGAGCCCCTGAAGTCTGGGGGTGAAGAGGTAGGAGGAATGGGGGAGGAGCCCAGTGAAGTCTCAGAGTTTGTATGTGTTTCCTGGGTGTGGGAGGCTGTATCTTGCAGAAATCTGGAGGTGGCTGGAGAGTAGCTGGGAGACACAGGGGACTCCCAGAGGGCTGGGGGTGTGAAGATGCGGGACATGGGAGCAGAGTCCAGGCAGGTCTGTGAGTTTCCAGGTGTTTCGTGAGGGTGGGGGGCTGAATG
>JAQIFY010000716.1:0-14826 GCA_028533085.1 Varecia variegata
GATCCTACTGCCTCAGCCTCCCGAGTAGCTGGGACTACAGGCATGTGCCACCATGCCCGGCTAATTTTTTCTATATATATTTTAGCCGTCCATATAATTTCTTTCTATTTTTAGTAGAGACGGAGTCTCGCTCTTGGTCAGGCTGGTTGCGAACTCCTGAGCTCAAACAATCCGCCCGCCTCGGCCTCCCAGAGTGCTAGGATTACAGGTGTGAGCCACTGCACCCGGCCTGTCGTCTGTCTTAAATGTGACTTGTTCATAGGCACTTGCATTCAGACACCACATTTGTCTCCTTCATGGCAAAGAAGTACTTAGTAATTGATTTTCCTCTTGGATGGTTGACAAACCTTTATTATGGGCATGAATAATTGTTTCCACCAGTGGCAGTAAATTGGTTAGAGAAGCCGTAGCACAGGTGGAGATTGGGTTCTGCGCAGTGCTTGTCTTGACAAACCATTCCTCTTACCTGGTTTGAGGTGGTGGCAGCCCAGGTTTCCCTAGAGAGTGTTCTGGGTGTTCAGGCAGGTGGGGTGGGGGAAGGAGATGAGTAAATTCACACCTAATGGGTGTGTGTGGTGTACACCGTCTGGGGGATGGACAGGCTTGTAGCTCTGACTTGGGAGGGGCAAAGGCAATATGTGTAACCTAAACATTTGTGCCCCCATAATATTCTGAGATTAAGAAAAAATCCCTAAAATAAAGATAGATACTCAATACCTAAGTAAAAAAAAAAAAAAAAAGGATTGAGAATCATGGGTTTACTTCCACAATTCTAGGGATATTAACTTTTCTTATAATCACAGTTCATTTCCAGCTCAAAAATTTCCTTTTGAAAATCACCCTCAATGACAGGGCAAGTTACTTATGATTCAGACAGTAAATGAGATGTGCTATCAAAAAATAGACTTACAATATAAATAGTGCCTTATACTATTCATAATCTATGAAATTCCTCTGAAACCATACTCAGCTGTCTACCAAAAATCTCTGTAATTTTTTCAACTCTATAATTCTGATGAACTCAAGGCATCTCTGAAATAGGGAATTAGGTTAATATTCATATTTCATACACTTAATCCATATGCACAGTTTGAGCTTAATATCTGTACTTGCTTTAGAATATTTTTCAATAGTCTTGCTATGTCTTATGTTCAGAATTTCCAAATAATAAAATAGTAAAATTGTGTTGAGTCATTAAGGATCTGAGAAATTGAGATTTTCAGAACTCTTTCCTTCTAAAATGTGAATTAAGGAATGAGCTCTGTGAGTCTCTGTAAAATATTTTTGATGATCTCCCCTTATAACTACCTCAGAAACAGCCAAATCTTGTCCATATATGAGACACCATTGGTCCCAATTTTGATTCTCAAGCACATTGACATTTTGGACACTAACCTGACCTCACTTCACCTCAGTGAAAGGAGAGATTTTTGTCTGTTAACTTCACTGCCATCTCCTCATTCCTAGAAAAATGTCTGGTATACGGAACATGTCAAGATGTATTTTCTAAATTAATAAATAAATAATAAAATTGATTTGATTAAGATTTGAACTTTTCTTTCCTTCACTTTTATTAAACATAACCTACCTGTGGCAAGTGAATTGTTTTTATTTTTAAATATATTTCACATTTATTTATTTTATACTATCAATTTCAGCCTTTTTATATGTATATGTAAATAAAGATATAGATATATAAAACAATCAATAAGAATTGTATGAGCTGAACCTCATGTCATACACACACACATACACATACAGAGAGACCGAAAGAGAGACAGAAAGAGGATTTTCATTATCATTATCATTTAGTACTAAATTATCCCCTAATTTCCATTGTAATATTTTCCTCAGCTCATTCTATATTTAAAAGCATATCATTTTTAAAATGTCTGTACTACCCAAAGTGATTTACAGATTCAATACAAACCCCACTGAAATACCAGTGTCACTTCTCATAGATCTAGAAAAAATAATTCTACACGTCATATGAAATCAGAAAAGACCCCGAATAGCCAAAGCAACTTTAAGCAAAAAGAACAAATCGGGAGGCCTCAATTTAGCACACTTCAGGCTATACTACAAGGCTTTAGTAACTAAAGCAGTATGGTACTGGCCCAAGAACAGAGGCATAGACCAATGGATCAGAACAGAAAACCCAGATATAAAACCATCCTCATGTAGCCATGTAATCTTTGACAAAGCAGATAAAAACATACAATGGGGAAAAGAATCCCTACTCAAGAAATGGTGCTGGGGAAATTGGATAGCCACATGTAGAAGATTGAAACAGGATCCATACCTCTCACCTCTCATAAAATTCAACTCATAGTGGTTAACGGACTTAAACCTAAGGCATGAAACCATAATAATTCTAGAAGAAAATGTTGGAAAAACTGTTACAGACATTGGCCTAGGCAAAGAATTTATGAAGAAGACCCCAAAGGAGATCACAACAACGAAAGTAAATAAATGGGACCTGATCAAATTAAAAAGCTCCTACATAGCCAAGAAAATAATCAACAGAGTGAATAGACAACCTACAGAATGGGAGAAAACATTTGCATGCTATACATCCAATAAAGGGCAGATAACCAGAATCTACAAAGAACTCAAGCAAATCAGCAAGAAAATATCAAACAATCCCATTAAAAAGTGGGCAAGAGACATGAACAGAAGCTTTTCAGAAGAACATAGACTAATGGACAACAAACATATGAAAAAATGCTCAACATCTCTAATTATCAGGGAAATGCAAAACAAAACCACAATGAGATATCATCTAACTCTGGTGAGAATGGCCTTTATCAAAAAGTCCCAAAACAATAAATGTTGGCATGCATGCGGAGAGATAGGAACATTCATACACTGCTAGTGGGACTGCAAACTAGTACAACCTCTATGGAAAGTAATATGGAGATACTGCAAAGAACTAAAAGTAAAACTACTATTTGATCCAGCAATCCCACTCCTGGGTATCTATCCAAAGGAAAAAAAAAAAGTCATTTTATCAAAAAGACACCTGCCCTCAAATGTTTATTGCAGCACAGTTCACAATTGCAAAGATGTGGAATCAACCCAAGTGCCCATCAGTACATAAGTGGATCAATAAAATGTGGTTTATGTATACGATGGAGTACTACTCTGCCATAAAAAATGGTGAACTTTTTGTAACAACCTGGATGGAAATGGAGACCATTCTTCTAAGCGGAGTACCACAAGAATGGAAAAACAAACACCACATGTACTCACCATTAAATTGGAACTAATCAACCAATGCTAATGTGCATGTATGGTAGTAAAACTCAACAGAAATCAAGCAGGTGTGGGGTGGGGGAAGAGGGAATGGGTAAATAACTAACAGGTACAATGCACACTCTGGATAATGGACACACTTATAACTTTGACTTAAACTGTACAAAAGCAATTCATGTAAGTAAAACATTTGTACCCTGTAATGTTTTGCAATAAAAACATAAAAGCATATTATTGAATTTGCAGAAACTTGGGAATTTTCTAGTTATCATTTTGTTGTTATTTTCTAGCTTAATTCAATGGTAGTAAATGAATATACTCTGCATGGCTTACAAATTTTGAGATTTGTTAAAATCTGTGTTATGAACCAGCATATGGTCATTTTGGAAATATACTCCATGAGATCTTCAAAAATTGTGTTCCGTACTTTTGGGGCGCAGTGTTCTTTGTATATTAAAAAGGTCAAGTTTGATAATCTTGATATTCATATCTTCTGTATAGTGATTGGATTTCTGTTTATGTTAACACTTTCATATCAAGCTTGTGAATACATTCATTTCTCTATTTCTGATGATTTTGACTAAATATATTATGTTATCAGGGACATTCAAATTTAGAATTATTATATCACTTTGGTGAATGTCACATTTTATGGTTATTGAATATTCATCTTCTTCTCTAGTAATTTTTCTCACCTTTGAAACTTTTGTCTATCATTAGTATCAAATAGCTACACCAGCTTTATTTTGGTTTCTGTTTATAAACAGTATTTATTTCTTTCCTTTTATTTTGAGTCATCCTATGTATTTATATTGAAGGGGTGTTTCTTGTAAGTTGCATGCTGTATTTTTATAAATCTATTTTGGCAACTTGTGTTATTAAATTGATGTTGTCTATATTTGCATTTAACATTATTACTGACATGTATTTTTTATTATTCTGCCCTATCAAATTAACTTAGATTTACCTCTATATTTATCTTTCCCAGTGCTCTTAATTTTTCCCGTAAGTCTGTATTTCCATTGAGTATCATTTTCTATTGCTGAAGAAATCGCTTTATTGTATACTGAATGCAGGCATGCTCAGTAATTTATTTTATATTATAAAATTTTGTTTATTGAAGGGTATTTTCACATGCTGTGTATTGCTGCTTTTTTCCAATTTGAAGATAGCAAGCTTGGTTGCTTTTAGGATTTTTTATTGTCAGAAGTTTTATTATAGTGTGCCTAGGTATTGTTTTTACTTATATTTCTTTTTCTTGGCCTTTATACTACTTTTAATATCTGCTCTAGGGTCTGTAGGCAAGTTTAGAAATTTCTATGTCATCATCCCTTTCAATAATGAAACTGATTTGAGAATCAAATCAAACATATGTAATATCTTTTAATAATATCCAATGCACATTTTTTCCCTATATTTTCTATCTTTTGCTTTCCATGCTTCACTCTAGATATTTTCTTCTAAAGTATTTTTGACTTTATAAATTTTCTATTCATTTGTGCTTAATGTACTGCTAAAGCTACTCATTGAGTTCTTACTTCCAGTTATGATACATGAAACTCTCTATCTTGAATATATATAGTTATAATAAAGCCTATGACTAACTCCATTATTATTATATTTCTTATGTCTCTTTTTATTCTAACCATTTTCTATCTGTCTCTTGATTTTCTGTCAAAATTTTACTCTTGTATGTCTAGTTATTTTTGATTCAGTGCCAGCCATCTTATTTGTAAAATGATATTATAATGTCATATTACTACAGTGAGAGTTTACATTTGTTTCTGTTAGGCAGTTAGGCTTGTAGCTCTGACCAGCTGAGATCCCCTTATTCTAATCAGGGGTTGAAATGCTGTAAACCTGGGATTTGTGATGGCTGATCAATGATTTATTTTAAGGTATAGATGTTTGGGATCTAAGGTGAGCAAGATTCATGCTCTTTGGCAACCCCTGAAAGCCGTGGCACAGTCCTCCTATTAGTCTGCTGAAAGTTCTGGTCAGCCTCTCAGCATCTCATACATAGCTTTCAAGATTACCTTTCAGGACAAAAAGTACCAGGTTATTGGCTGATGTCTCTAGGCGTCTCTTTTCTTTACTACCCTTGTGCTACAAACCCTCTTATCATTAGTAACAGTTCAATGCCTTCGCAAAGATTTTTAGCAGACATTTTCAGAGAAAAATGTGAGCCAAACAATCTTAATTCATTAAAAGTGGAAGTGGAACTAACAGACTTTAATCTTCAATGTTATAATTTTATGGGTTCTAACTAATTTGTTATTATTATTGTTTATTACAATTTGTCTTTATATAATCATTGTTGTTGTTATACTTTTACACATTAATTTAAGGTAGCTATAAACTGGCATCAAATATTAGGCAATTTATGCATGTTAGAAAGCCTTGATCTAGGGTACTCCAGTTATTATTATTTTTAATCTGAAATTAAATATCTATCTATCTATCTATCTATCTATCTATCTATCCTTTCTTCTTCCATTCAGAATACAAGCCAGTTGTATGTTTAAAATAAAGCATTGCCTTACCATCAAGGAAAAACTATATATTTTTATTTACATTATATGGATTTTTTTCTCAAATTCAAATAAGATATGCCTTAAGTTTCTATCTTTCTATCCATGTTAAACTTTTCCATATCTTCCAAGTTGAAAGGGATCTGTTACCTATAACTGCTAAAATGTCATAATTTTTATTTTATGAAATTCTGCATTATAATATTTAAGTCTCTTACTATTCCCTACAGTAAGGGACACACTGCTTTTTATACAATAGACACCCAGGAAAATTATTTTGAGTGAATTGATGAATTTACCCTTCAGATAAAATCTAGTGAATCATCAGAAATAAACTTTAGAGGAAATGTAGCAGTTAACACTTGCTTAAGTATTTCCAGACTGTCTCCTCTGCACCACGAGGTATTACAAGTAACTTTGAACTAATATTTGCCATTATTAGAGGAATTTGTTTCTGAATAGTTGTTCTCCTAATTTCTTCTTGTGATTTTACTTAATATTTTGCTGCAATCAACTAAATATCATAGCTGATTGTGAGGGCCAGGAGAACAAATGACTGAGTTTCGGGCAAAATACTTATAAATGAGACAATAATGGGTAGAGAATAATCTACAGTGACATTCAGTGTAGAGTTATTTACTCAAAGAGACTCATAATCCCTCATTTCCATTTTAAAATCCAAAAATCTTTGAAAACCAACCTGATTGGGACTAATTTCTTGGCAAAACTTGACTTGAATTGACTTGAGGGTACTTACTATTCTTTGTTTATTCTACTCAAATAGTCTTACTCTTCTCTGTAGTTGTTTGATTACAAGTACTCCACAGGAGAGACATAAGCAATAGGCTAGATATTATATTAATGTCATTTTTCTAAAATCTTAAAAACACTGGAATTCTAAAAAGATGTTTGATCACATGCATTTTGGGCAACAGGACTATTTGAAAATAGAAATTACAGTTTCTGACTGAATGATATAGACCTGAGAAGTACACATATAGGAAGTCAGAGAAGAAAGTATTTGAAGCACAATGTAGGACAGGAGCACTGTCAAATTCTTTTTTTTTAAATTTCAGGATATTATGGGGGCACATTTTCATTATGGGTATCACAAGAATGGAAAAATAAGCACTACATGTACTTGCCATCAAATTGGTACTAACCGATCAACACTAAGGTGCTCACACGGTAGTAATATGCATTAGGTGTTGGGGTGGGGGTGGGTAAACTCTCAACTAATGGCTGTGGTGAGCACTGCATGGGGGAAGTGCACGCCTCTGGGCAGAAGTCACAAAGGCAAGGTCACTGCCCTAGACGCGGTAGAAGGACTAGCTCAGATGCCAATACCCTGATGGTAGTTTGTACGGAACACCTGAAGGATAGGCTGGGTCCCTCCAAGGGCAGAAGCTGGCATTGTGTTCGAGTTATGACACAGTGATGCTCTTAGTGTGTCTTCTTCTTCATGCAAAGGTTACTATTTCTTTAGTAATTCTCTCATCCTGAGTCATTTATTATTGTAATATCTTGTATGTTCTCCAAATATTCCTTACAAACTGTGCTATTTATCCGTTGGTTCATTTGACAGGATAAATATTACATTTAACAAATTGTATTGTAATAAGTCTAGATTCAAAGAACTAAATGAAAACTAACATTCTATTTCACAACTCAACTCCAAACAACCTTTGGACACTACATACCTTGGTTAGCTAGAATCATTTTGGCTGATTATTTGATATATTCCTTCTTTGCTTTTATTTTCTGTTCACCTAAAGTCACATTCAAAAACAAAACTCAAACAAACTTTTTCAGCAACTGTGTTTTTCTTTTATTACAGAGTTTACCATAGATAAAATCATCTTTAGTTGTATTTTAGGAAGGCACTAGCGTAAGCTAGGTGACTTTTCCTTTGATGCTGACAACTTATAACTTTCAAATTTGCAGTAACAGCAATGTTTGAGGGGCTATCTAATTACTCTTATGGAATGAATCATACATTTGATTTACCTTGAATCTTTTGAAATGTGAGGTGCTATATAAAATAAATATTGATTTTACATGAACCTAGCAAATTGAAAATCAGGCTACAGACCCATAGTACATAAAACGGAACTGAAAGAGACCTAGAAAAGACCCAGCTTAGACAACAATAGTTAAAGTCCCAGGTTGTCCTTGAGTAAGCTATGTCAGCTTCTCCATCTGCAAGATAAGGATGTTAACGTGTATCCCCTTTCCTCCAGTAAGATTTGCAATATAATGTTTGGGAAAAATCACTCTGATTTCCTTGAAATAAGGTAATAGCTACATGTAAATATTATTTAGTAACATTATTTAGAAAAAGCTACATGTAAACATCATTTTGTAAATGGATGAAGCCACTTTTATGTCTCTTTCCATCTTCATGTAAACTAAAAAAAAAATTTATCAATTTTTTACCAGGTGATCAATGGAGAGAGCAGGGATGCTGTGTTGTTACATAAAAGGACTGGAAGAAATTCTGGCTTTGCCATTTATAAGTTCTATGACTTTGGATCCACGTCTTTGTGTCTCAAAGATCAGAGCAGAACTAAATGAAATTGATAATAAAAAAACTATAAAGAAGATTAATAAAACAAAAAGTCAGTTCTTTGAAAAAATAAACAAAATCGAAGCAGCAGAAAAGAAAGGACTCTAACAAGCTCCATCAGGAATAAAAAAGGAGAAATTACAACTGATGTGACAGAAATACAAAATATCATCTATGAATACTATAAAAACCTCTATGCACATAAACTTGAAAACGTGGAGGAAATGGACAAATTCTTAGAAACACACAGCCTCCCAAGGCTCAATCAGGAAGAAACAGAATTCCTGAATAGACCAATATCAAGTACTGAAATTGAAGCAGCAATAAAAAATCCTCCTAAAATAAAAGTCCCAGATCAGATGGTTTCACACCCAAATTTTACCAGAGCTACAAAGAAGAATTGGTGCCTACCCTGCAGAAATTATTCCACAACATTGAGAAGGAAGGAATCCTCCCCAACACATTTTATGAAGCCAACATCATCCTGATTCCAAAACCAGGAAAGGATGCAACAAAAAAACAAAACTATGGACCAATATCCCTTATTAATGTAGATGCAAAAATTCTCAGCAAAATCCTAGCAAACTCAATCAAAAAAAAAAAAAAATTCATCACTACCAAGTGGGCTTCATCCCAGAGATGCAGGGATGGTTCAACATACCCAAATCTATAAATGTAATTCACCACATAAATAGAAGCAAATAAAAAGACCATATGATCCACTCAACAGACGCAGAAAAAGCATTCGACAAAATTCAGCACCCTTTTATGATAAGAATGCTTAACAAAATAGGCACAGATGGGACTTACCTAAAAATGATACAAGCCATATATGACAAACCCACAGCCAACATCATACTTTTAGAGACCATTTTGAGAGAACAAGAACAAAGGTACCTAAAAATATTTATAAAAATGATATGAAGAATATGTTAACTTAGAAAAATGTAGACCTGACTCTCAAGAGTTTTTTTTTTTTTTTTTCCCCTAAAAGTAATGTAAAATAGCAGGTGATTTTTACAGGGCCATTGCTGCTATACATAGGATTTGGGCAGCTGTGATCTAAAGGTGTTCACACCCATCCTGCACTGCAGTCTGACGGGTGCTCACCCTTTCTCACAGACTAGTCACTTGTTTCTTGAGAAATAGGCCTGAATAACATGCCCATTAGCACTAATGAGTAATGAATTAATTGCTTCCTTATTTGCATCTAATCATATAAATGTATTTAGCACATCCAATAATATGAGATTGGCATATTTGGGACATTCAAGTTTGTTCTGAATAATTCAATCATAATTATTTATTATTTTTAGGATTTTTGTGGCTAGTATAGAAAAAAGAAGTATTCCTCAGCTAATGAGTACAGTTAGCTTTTAGAGAAGTTAATCTTGAGAGTACATATATTTAAAATATGTATTTCTCCCAAACATTTATTAGGTGGGTCTTGTTAGCCAATCAAACACCTTTAGAAACCAGAAAAGCCTAACTCGAATATTTTATGAATTAATCTACTTTTTTTAAGTTACAGAAAACTCAACTACAAGTGAACTGAATAAACAAAAATATAAATGTAGGAATAACCGACACAAATAAAGTCATGTTGTGTCTATTAACACACCAGAGCAGATTGGCAGCAGGCCTGGCTGTAAGTGCGGTTCTGTCAAGAGAGTCGTGACACTTCCTCTAGGCTCTGCTTTGCATAAGCTTTATTTCGAGGGTGGCCACTCAACAGGTGCAGTGGTGCGCCCCTACCATGTCTGCTCTGGGAAGAGAGCATCTGGTCTGGTCGATTACCGCAGAGGGAGAAAATACCTTTTTATATACAAAAGCCCCAGGAAAACGTATCCTTGTGTGTCACCAGCCTGAGGTGGGTCACGCAGTCGCGTCTGCGTAAGACAGTTGAGTAAGTGGTGTTGGGGGCATGGTGGGCAGTGACATATGATTGACTTAAGCACGTCAGGGTCGACCCTGAGCTAAAATGGAGCCCAGCACATCCGAAATGTGCGCTGGGAATGGAGGAGGGAATTCCCAAAGAAACATGTGGTTGATACTATGAGAAGAGGAAAGCGGTTGATGCTGAGGGAACAAACAAATGTCCACAACAAAATTACATACAGAAATTGTAAATTATTACTTATTTTCAGGTAAAATCCATGGGCATATCTAGTAAGTTTCTCAACCATGGTAAAACAAACCCTTTCATGCAAGTCTTGCAGCTGCGTGCATTTTCTGTGGTATATGTAGGAAATGTTGTTTTAATAACATTGGTCAAAGAGCCCATAACAGGGAACTTTTACAGATTCTTTTATTGACTAAGGAGAAATTTGGCAATGAAATTCAAGTACTGAAAGGTTATAAGAAAGGGCGGTGGCCAGCTGTTCTCGTTCTCTGCAGAGCCCACCACCAGGGCACGTGGTTTAGGGTGGAACACGAAGAGCTCATACATGATCTAAGCATGACTGCCCTGTGAGGGGGATATTAAATCCTGGGATGTGTGCTCAAGAGATGCTCTGCAATTTACTCTGTGGTCCTATATAAAACAAAATGTTTTATTTTTTTACTTATATGATTCAGAAAAATTCTTTTTAAAGTATAAATTAGATAACTTTTTAATAAATATTTAATAAACATTGTTTTTGTAGGTTGATATTTTAAAGTAGAAAACACCAGCCACAATTAGACTAAAATAAGATAAATTCTTATCCAAATAGAATTCATACCCCAATTCCGCATTTGGATTATCAAATCAGCAAAATGTGACTGACTATATTTTATAGATACAGCAAGTGTGTCTTAAAATATGAGCTGCAAATCTTGTATTTAAATAGTTATCTCTTAAACAAAATCTATTCAGCACCTTAGGTATAGGATTGTTAGAACATGGGAATAATTTGGTCTGAAATTAAGACCAATAGTTTTTCTAAGGGCATAAAATCAACCAGTTTTAAGTTCTCTGCAATTTAAATCATATTAGCATACATTAGTCATGTTAGAAATAGAATTTCAATTCTGCTAGTCAGGGAACCCGTGCCAAGTAATTATGGGACATAACCACTGTTATTGCGCACAGCTATGCACGTGTCCTAGTGAGAAAGTAGCACTTAGTTCAGAAAGAAAATGTAAAGCAAGAATATTGCAACTGACAATCGAAAGTCCATTAGAATCAATATATTTTTCCATTGCTTTTTAATAGTTCTACATTTCATTCTTTGTATTCTAAGTATGCATAAATGGCATCCTACCACCAACATTTTTATTTTTCCTTTGTGATAGCAAAGGCCTACAATGGCAGTAAAGCAAATGGTGCTTTTTTTAATATTAAAAATTAGAGAGTTTGGAAATAAAATTCTTGAATTTACATGATTAATCCATGAAAACTAATATTAGAAATATATTTTTTAAATGTGAAAGTTGGAAATGGTCTTGTAGATTTCCATAGTTACTAAGAAATGTTTCTCCTCTTAAATGGATAATGAATTTGGTGCCATAAAATCCATCTCTATGATGAAATCAATTCTATTTGAAACAAAACAGAAATACTTAGTTTTGGATGTGAGTCATATTAGTGAAAGGTTTTGTTTTGGGGGATGTTTTTATAACAAAATTGAATGAAGAGAAAGTTATAGATATCTTTCTAAAAGGTGCCTAGCAAGAAACAATTTTGATGCAATAGAAAGGCATAAAAATTTATTTTCTATGATTAATTCAGGTAACCACTGCCATACTCGTTAAAATCCAAATGCACAATAAGCTACTTCCCACTTCAGAAGTCTGTTAGAACACTGAGAATTCTGACCTAAGAGCAGCTATTTCTTCCCAGAGAAGATGGGCTCACGCAGCTGGTGAAGATTACTAAATTATCCTCATCTGTGACTGACAAATGTGCAATTTTAAGACTTTGATGCAAAATTATCTGAACATCAGAAGCAACAATATCTCATTCTGTCTCTTTAGATAATTTTTAAAACGAATTTTATGTAAATAAATCCTACATCCTTTGCTTTCTAATGCCAGCTCAGCTTAAGTTTTATACAGTTAAGGATTTACTCACATCATAAATATAAATTGACAAATTCATTCATAAGCATTGCATTGGCTCTTAAGAATATGCCATCTGCATTTTAGCATTTGGTGGGTAGAAGATTTCTGGTGTACTATTGCCAGATCCTCAAAGTCCCCCCCAAACACACAGGACATTTCTGTATTTCAATGTCAGTGTGCTGTACCACAGCTGGGAACACTGGCTTCCACCGTCTTGCACTGCATCAACCTGCGTGTGAACTCCATGTTCTCGGGGAAGCTACCCTGCCGACATCAGCTGCGTGAACACAGCTCACCAGTGTCACTCGGGCCGTCCTCTGCCACTGGCAGCTCCACCTACTCGTGTCCTGTGACCCCCGTGGTAGTCCTGTTCTTGGCTGTTCTCATGGATGAATGTCAGACTACCACGACTCTGAAGAGCAGGAGATCCACTCTGAGGATGCTCACAGATACACAGGACTTACTTCCCGCCCCAGCCTGGTAAGAGAATTCTAAAACTGGCAGCAGGATTATGAATCCCTGTGTTGAGAAAAGACCTAAAGGCAAGAGGAAGATGCATGCTTTGTCTGCCTTAGGCAACTCTTTTGGCAATACTGAACTTTAGAGTAATATGTAAATGAAAAATAAAAGAGAATTACGGCAAGAAAAGAAATAAAAACTATTATTTGCACAGGTCTCTGCCACACTGCTGCTATTTTCCCTTAACTCCTGAATGTGCTTTACTTTATTCAATTCTCTTAATGACTCAGGCAAATGGGTATTAAAATATTATTTCACACTCAATATTTGTGAAAACTTGCATTAAGAAAAGTTAAAGTGGCGGGTTTGAACTCCAACAGTTGATATTTGCTGGAGCAAAGGCCAAATAATGATTTTCTAAGAAGAAATCAGAGGATCATCTATTATCACATTCATTTGCAGATTTAAATAATAGATCATATCATTCCTTTAAAACTATGATTTTGAAATGAGCTGGGTCATTCTCCTATGCTGTTAAATATTCCAGAGAGCGCCCAACAAACCGCAGCTCCCTGCTGACTGAGGACAGCGTGAGCGCAGTGGGTGAGAGATGCCACACGCCAGGCAGGGGGTCCGCGCGTGTCAGAGACGTGACAGTGGATGGGAAGGGAGGAGGACCGCAGAGGTCGCCTTATCCGTGTGGGGGTCTTATCCTCAGTGGAGAAGAACGTGGTGAAGGTCTGAAAACAACGCAGTGCAGAGAAGGACACAGCGGGATTGCATTCGATACAGATGAGCCTTTGCTCTCGGGAGAAAGGGACGGATGAGGATGAAGCGGGAGGCTGTGGCCATTTGCTATCACAGCCTGAACTGAGACATCGTTCAGCCTTGCAGGTGATGGGATCAGCCATTAGCATTGTCGTGGCATGCCAATGAGTGACTTTCAGAAGAAAATTTTCCATAATTTCTGTATCTGTATAAATAGGAGTGAACAATGAGTATCCAGAATCAGTTGACTGAGATGCTGTGAGGGGAAAACCATGCAGTAATTTGAACACAGAGAGTATAACAGAAAGACTATTGACAGCTGTAACTCAAGGGATCAGAGTAAAAAGGGATTCATCTAGTAAGAAATAAAGAGAACTCTGGAAAATACAGAAACACCGGCTATGAAGAGCAGCCACATTGGCACAGTGGCTCATTCCTATGGTCTCAGCTACTCGGCAGGCTGAAGGGGGAGGATGCTTTGAGCTTAGGAATTCAAGACCAGCCTGGGCAACATGGTGAGGCCGTATCTCTACAAAAAATTATAAAATTTAGCCAGTCGTGGTGGCATGTACCTGCAGATCCAGCTACTGGGGAGGCTGAGCCAGGAGGCTCACTTGAGCCCAGGAGTTCTAGGCTGCAGTGACCTATGTTCCAGCCGCTGCACTCCAGCCTGGGTGACAGAGCATGGCAGTTGTTTCTGAAGAAGGGAAGGGGAGGGGAGGGGAGGGGAGGGGTGGGGAGGGGAGGGGAGGGGAGGGGTGGGAAGGAAAGGAAAGGAAAGGAAAGGAAAGGAAGCAAGCAAGGAAGAAAGCAAGCAAGCAAGAAAGCAAGCAAGAAAGCAAGAAAACAAGCAAGAAGGAAAGAAAGCAAGCAAGAGAGCAAGCAAGCAAGCTAGGAAGCAAGCAAGCAAGCCAGGAAGAAAGCAAGCAAGCAAGAAAGCAAGAAGGAAAGCAAGCAAGCAAGCAAGCAAGAAAGAAAGAAAGCAAGGAAGAAAGAAAACAAGAAGGAAAGAAAGCAAGCAAGAAAGCAAGCAAGCAAGCAAGCATGCAAGGAAGCAAGCAAGCAAGGAAGAAAGCAAGCAAGCAAGGAAGCAAGCAAGCAAGCAAGGAAGCAAGCAAGCAAGCAAGAAAGCAAGCAAGCAAGAAAGCAAGAAAGCAAGCAAGAGAGCAAGCAAGCAAGCTAGGAAGAAAGCAAGCAAGAAAG
>JAQIFY010000717.1:0-14826 GCA_028533085.1 Varecia variegata
GCAGGTTTGAGGCTGGTGTTGACCTGACACCTGGCCAGACAGGGGTCCCTCCTGGCGCCCTTCGTCCCTGGTTCCTGCATGTGCCCTTCAGGGCCCAGTGGGCCGGGCTGCAGGTGGTGGAGAGGACAGACCCTGCCCACTGCCTGTCCTGGGGAAGTCAGCTTCTTTCTGGGAGGAAAGGGAACCCGTGCATTTTGAGTGGTTGCTCTTCCTGATCTAGACACGCATGTCTTGCTTTAATTCTGGGGACTGGAGTTGAGGGGTGCCTGTTTTATAGGAAGGTCAAAGTTCGCAGATGTGGAGTGATGGGCCAGGGGGCCTTGGCTTCCAGTGTTTGACTCAGAACCCACGTCTCTGATCCGCCACTGGCCTCCCTCCCGTTAAGATGGCAACAAGGACGTGCAGTCCCTTCCCTGACACTCTGGCCCAGTGCCCAGAGACCGGTGGTGGCAGCCCCCAAAGCCGTTATGACAAACCCCAAGTCCAGGAGGCCTTTGGGGGAAGGCTGGGCATCAGGGGTGGGGAGTAGCCGGGGTCAGAATGGCCCGTGACCGCTGCTGGGGACAAGCTGGCTTCTGAGAAGCCCGGAGGGTGACCAGCGGGACATGACGACCCTGCCTGTGTGGCCAGTGGGGTGGGGGCCTGTGGGAATGGAAAGGTGGGAGTGTGGGGAGCCCACTGAACACCCGGCCCTGCAGGGGCTGGGGCGTGGGCACAGCTTTGCGAGTTCAGCCGTGGCCCTAGGAGGGGCCCTTCCCAGGAGTCACCAAAGGCTCCTTTCCACCTGAACTGGTCACTCCCTGCCCCCAGAAACCCGGGAACCAGCCCCTCCCAGGCATTCTCCCCTAGAGTGGGAGTGGCCCCGTGCTGGGAGTGACTCACTTGGGGTCAGAGGTTGTGGCCCTGAGCTGGGTCTGGCAGATCCCAGCGTCCAGGCCCAGCCCCAGCAGGGCCAGTTCCGTCCTCCAGGGACCCCCTCGTTCGTGCTCTGCCAGGTCCCAGCACATCCAGCACATCCCAGAGGCCTGCGGGGAGGGGGGAGGCAGAGACTGACTCACTGGCCCCCCAGGGGCTGGAGAAGCTGGAGGAGCCTAAGCCAGATCCAGAGGATTCCGGAAGCTCCGGGAGAGCAGCTCAGGGTGAGCACCCCCTGCCCTGCCCCTTGCTCTCCTGCTCCCTGGCCCTGACGTGGCCCTGACGTGGTCGGGTGGCCTAGCATGCCTGGGTAGGTGGACCCCTGGGCTGCCCTGACCTGGGCTGCCCGGAAGCCTGGCTGGGTGGCTCGGGGCTGCAGGTCTGCATGGCTTTCCGGGTCGGCGGCCCTGGGGCCTGAGAGCCCAGGTGTGGTGATGTCTGAGCAGGTGGGCACAGGGAGAGAGGGTGCCCAGGACCGTGTGAGGTCCTGGCTGGGGGGAGGGATGGCGGCTCTGCACGGCACAGACTTTGGCAAGCCCAGGTGCAAGGGCCAGGGCTGAGGGCAGAGCAGCCTCTTCCCAGGGACCATGTCACTTTCCTTCAGGGGTGACCCCCCCACCATGGGGTGACTCTGAGGCCGGCTCCTTGGTGTCTCTGCCCCAGGGTCGCTGCTGCTCCGGCGCCAGCAGCCGGGCGCCCCTCTCCTCTCCGTGCCTCCTCCTGCTCCCCTCGCCCTGCCCCCTCGGAGCAGCTCCCCGCCGAGCCTCCCTTCCCAGGCAGTCGCGGTCCCTCCCTACCTCTGCTCCGCGCTCTGGGAGGCTCCTTGTTCCGCGGCCACAAAGCCCCTTTGATCCTCTGCTCGGCTCCGAGCCATGTGACCCGGTGGGCGGGCCGCCGCGCTCGGCGTCCAGCGCTGCCGACTCTCCGCTGCTGGGTGAGTCTCGCTCCTTTGTTCTCCCCAGCTTCGCACCGCGCTGGGGGGCCTCCAGGGGGTGCGCCCCTGATGGCCGCAGCAGCGGTGGGGCCGGGAGCCTCGCCGGCCCTGGCCCGGGCCTCGGGCGGCAGGACAGCCCCGGGTCCCTGGGAGAGGGGTGGCGGGGGCGGTCTCCACGCGGGGACCAGATTTTCGGTCGCAGAACAGAAGAAAAGGGCTTTGTGTGGTCACAGCTATCTCTTTGTAAATATTTGGCCAACTAAGCAGAGTGGTTAAGTTCTCCTCCTGTTGGAAGTTTCTTGGAACGTGTTTCCCTTTTGCAAGGGGCTTCCCTGACTTTCGGGAGGGCCCGGAAGAAATGCGAATTGGCCACTGCTTTTGCTTAAAATTGCTCCGCTCAGACGCCCACATCCTCAGCCCTTGGGCTCCTGAAGACGGCCGGAGATTAGTTTCCACCGACACTAGAAATGCAGATGCTGGTGGCGCCGTGATCCGGGGAGTCGCTGCCGCCACTGGCTCTGGATTCCTGGGATGCACTTGGGGTGTGCAGGGAGCGAGCAGGCAGGGGTGCTACTGGGGGCTGCTGTGCGTGTGCCTTCCTGGAGAGTGGAGAGTGGGTGTCCGCAGTCCTGAGCCGTGTCCCTGAGCAGGGCAGGAGGGCTTTTCAGCCGAGCTGGGACGTTGGGGGAACCCTGAGACCAAAACCCCCTACAGTGGCAGAACCTTGAGACCAGAACTCCCGCGGCCAACGCCGAGTGTGGCCCTGGCACCAAAGCAGGGCGGGACAAGGTGCTCCGGAGGCAGTGCCATCTGCGCCGAAACTCCCTCCCTAATGTCCCCTGGGGACCGCCGCGGCTCATCCTGCTGCACTTCATCCCTGTCCCTTCTCTCTCCTTTCTGATGTGGAATCTGCTGCATTTTTCTCCGAGCTTCGGGGAGCATCTCTCTGCTCACCGAAGAGAAGTTTGAGTTCCCTTGCTTGAGGGACGTGTGCCACCCGGAAGCGGGCTGCGCGGTGGGTTGCTGGCAGATCTGCTCTGGACAGCACCGTTGGAATTCAGTGTGGATCCCACACAGAAAACCCGTTAGAGGAGGAGGATGTAGAGCAGTCCCTCACGGTGGGGTGTGGTTCTCCTCCGCCATTCATTGTTGCTCTACCTTGAAACTTAACGGGCCTGCTGGTGTTTACATAAATGTCATTCTGGCCTGCTCCTCCTGGCCACCCAAGGGGCTCTTTTTCCGGAAGTAGGAAGAAGAAGGTGTTTGTTTAACCGTGGGGGGGGCAGCACCTCTTTGGAGTCCTCTTTGGAGAGGTAGGGTTCTTGCTTCTCGGATCTCTTAGGGGCTGAGCTGTGGCTGTGGTTCCACTTTTTAGTGCCCATTTCTGGGGACCTGTGTGGTTGCCGGGCCCCGGCCCACCCTCCTGTTCCCTGGTCATTTCTGTGTTGGGGCACCCGTGACACTGTCATGTGGGCTGCTTTGTGTCTGCTTCCAGCAGCCCCTGCTGCTGTGGGCGGCTGTTGCAACCGTGATGGGGCCACATCAGCTGGCGCGTGGGGAGGACCCACTGTGCGCGCGGTGGGGGGGTGCAGGGTGTTCTGACACAGAGGAGACAGGACTTCTGCCCCGAGGAGCCCTGTTCTGGTGGGAAGACTGCACCAACTGCCGTGGCCGACCAGCGCCCCAAGGCAGAGGTGGGCCTTCTGGGCCTGTGGGGTCGTCCTCTGAGCGCAGATCTGCTGCCCTGGACTTGAAGGACAGGAGCCTGGCACCCATTTGGGCAACCACAGTCTCCGTCGACTGGCTCCCCACCCCCAGGCCTGGCCTCCCTGACTTCCTGTTGTGCCACAGGCTGTGCTGAGCTGCTCTTGTCAGATAGAGTGAGGCGCCCCGCAGCCCCCACCAGCCTGGGGCAGCACTTCCCTGCTGGTGTCAAAGGTCTCAGGCTCTTTAAGAAGCTGGTCACCATGTTCACCGTGGCCAGCGCACTTCCGTTATCCGATTCCCTGCACATTTCGGCCTGTGCCGGCTTTCCCATCCTTCCCATCCCACCCCGGGTGTTTCTGGGCTTCCGCCTGCTCTCACTGGCCGAGTGTGTGGGAAGAACGACTTTATTTTAGCCTATGAGGGTAAGGGCTGGTGCTTGTTCAGTGCTCACCCCACACCCCTGGCTGGGGTGAGCTTCAGGGACTCCCCCCAGCCCCCACTGTAGCATACGTCTTCCACACCAGCTGGGCTTTGGGAAGGCGTGGGGGCCGGACGTGGCCTGTGGCCGGTGACCCTGGAGGGTCTTTGGGGAAGATGCTTCCTGCAGAACGCATGGCCCCTGGCTGGGCCCCCGCCTCCAGCCTCTGCCTTCCAGCCCTGAGCTTCGATTGTTTGTTGAGCGCCAGCCTGGTTCCCGGACAGGCAGGGACCTGCTCCCGCGAGCTCCGTGGAGCCTTCAAAAGCCTTCCCAGGCACGCTCCCAGGGCGAGTTTGTTTTACGAGGAATCGGCTGGGTCGGCGCGGGTCTAATTACAGGCCAGCGAGGGTCCCTCTTGCCCCCGCCTGGGAGGTAGGGAGGTTCTGGCGCCCCAGATCTCTGCCTGCCCAGCTCTTGGGGCTCCTTAGGAGCCTTGTGGGAACCCGCACAGCGGTCGGGGTTGCCCTATGAGGCTCAGCCTCTTTCTCTTCTCTTTCCTCACACTGGGAGCCATACCCTCCCCCCAAGTCTCTGAGGGGTGCAGGAGGTGAAGGGCCTGCACGAGAGAGGCCCCCTGGCACCCTGTAGAGCTCCCCCATGGACCTCCAGAGCAGAGTTAAATGATCTGCCTGCTGGGGGAGGGGCTGGGCCTTGGTTTTGCTGGGGGGTGGTTGGTGCAAAGGGCCTGAAAGATGAGGTGACAAACCCGTCAGCCCCCTCCCTGGCCAGCTGCCAAAATGCAACTTGTAAATGCTCTCATTCAGGCTCTGTAACTAGATGGTGGGCAAAAGCACCCCGAAATTTCTTGTCCCTCTCCTGAAGCTGGAGGCAGGGGACAAGGCTGCACTTGGAACCCCAACTCCGGGTTGGGCTTGAGGGGCGATGTTGGAGTCACCAACACTGACCCCTGACCCATGCATGGCCTTCAGGGAGGAGGTTCACGGCTGCTGCGTGGTCCTGTGCTCTGTTGGTGAGCCTGGCTTGCAGCAGCCCCTTTCTGGGCCTGTGCCCCACCCCCGCAGGGCCTGCCACCCCCAGCCTGCTCAGCGGATGCCCAGTGACTGGTCATCTGGAAGGTCACTGAACGGTTGTCCTTGCCTGTGTCCCCAGTGGAATGTGCACAGACGTCCTCCCTCCTCCCAGATCCTTATCTCTTATCTTATCTTCCGGGCTTTGTCCCAGGTGCCTGTCACCAGGGACCAGAGGGACCAGGAGATACGGGAAAAACTCAGTCCTGAGCCTGTCCCCGTGTCCTCTCTCCCACTGGCACTTACGTGGCGACTGTGTTTTACTGGTCTCTGTGTCCCTGTGTGATAAGTGCTTACACAGCTGAAGTCTGAATGAATGAATGGTGACCACAGATTTTCAACTTTTATCCAAATACTTTGTGGTTTCTGTGAGCCGCGCTGGGCGCTGGGTCTCCTTGGAGCACTTTAAGGAAACAGGTGGAAGAGCAGCATTTCTTCCGGGATTCGAGTGCGTCCCCCCGGCCCTGCTTCCCCTCCCCTGTGAGTAGTGGGGTCTCTGGGACGGCACCGATGTCCTTTGTGCCTCGTGTTCTGGGCCGGAGGAAACCCAGCCCCTTGCCGGTGTCATCTGCGGGCCCTGAAGACTGAGGACAGGCCGGACAGTGGCCCTGCTGAGTGGGAGGAGAATTGCTGTTGTTCGTAGCTGGGGGGCCAGGTGGGGGAGCGGCACAGACCCCGCACAGAGAGCCGTGGTGGAGGGGCCGTAGCACACCCCCTGGAGCACAGGGGAGCTGTGTGAGGGGCAGGTGCAGCCTCGTGTCCTCTGGCCTCGCTCCCCTGCACCAGGGCCCGCGGTGGGCGAGGGTGCAGTGTTGGGAGCCACCGAGGCCAGGCGCAAAGCACACGCTCTGCTGATGTGTCGCTGTTGTCCACCATCCCGTGGTTCCACTGTTGGAGTCCTCAGCGCCGGGCCCTGGGGCCAGGGCCAGAACCCCACGGCCATTACCAGGCCCCAGTGACCAGCGTGGGCTCCCCAGTGACCTAGTGAGACCACAGCTGAATGAAGCCACCACGGAGCTGGCCTGATGACCAGGCGGATCTCAGCCATGGGGCTCTCAGACTCCTGCTTGTCCTCGTGGACTCTGGCTCAGTGAAATGGGGACATCTAGGAGGAAATTTGATGGTGGCTGCACAGGGCCTGGTGCCGCTTGGCACCCAGTGGCACAGCGTCACCTGCTCTTATCTGCAGAGTCAAGGCCCTTGGCCCTGGCTGCCCACGGAGAGCCCCACGTCCAGGTGGGTCCCGTGGGACCTCTGCCAAGCCTGCGAGCTCCTGCTGGCCCAGCAGGCCCCTGGTGGAGAAGCAGCACTGTGTGGACCATGCCTCGGGCCCCCCGCCCTGGCAGGGAACTTTGCTGCAGCCTCCTGAGCTCCCCCAGAGGTGCCGCATTCCTGAGGGGTCAGCTGGGTGAACCCCCGTGTGGGAGGCCCAGAGGACCTGAGCCGGGCGTTGAGTTTGGTGTCAGGCGCTGGGCCTTGGCGGGGCACCCTTGGAGCCCCTTCTGTAGGGAGGAGGGCGGGTCCCGGTCCCGAGTCTCACCCTCAAACCCTCTAGCCCAGAGTGGTGAAAAGGCAAGCTCCCTCCTCCCCTTTCGGATAGTCCCTAGCGTGGAAACATGGCCCACACTGAACTTCCTACATAACGGGGTTCAGCCGACACTCCAGGGGTGGGAGGGGAGGTCTGGGTGGTCCTCAGCGTGCCCGGCCCTCCGATCGTGGTTCACTCCGGGCACCCCTGGGCTCGGTCAGTGAGCAGGGAGGTCACTATGAAGTGTTTAGTTGGTGACTTAAGGAATAAATGAATAATGACTTGTTTGTTATAAACAATTAATTGGAGAGTAAATGAGGTTGAAGCTGACTCAGAGCCATGTCCACTGTCCGCCTCACCCCAGGCCAGCGCGCCCCACGCAATCCAAGTGCTCGCTGCCCTGTAGCCCCGGCCAGAGCTCCCTGGACGTGCCCTCCTCCATCTCCTTAGAGGGGGGCACAGGAGTGCCCAGTGAGGGTCATTGTCACATCCTCCGGTTGGTGTCCTCCGGCTCTCCAGGAACGTGTCGGGTTTGTGGCGCTGTCTGCCCCGCTCTGGCGTCTTCCTCCCGCTTTTGCTCGGTCAGCAGAGCCGGAGCGAGGCTGGGAAGGGGCCCGGGGTGGTGGCGGTGGAGCAGGGCCTCCGCCCTGCAGGGCAGCCCCGCCACGCCCTGCGCTGCTACCCAGCGCCCGGTGTGGGCCCCTCCGGGCCGCTTAGCGCCCCAGCCGGGCTGAGAGCCCTTGAAGGCAGCAGGGGTCGCGGGTCGGTTCTGAGAGAGCAGAGCCTCAGGGTGGGGCCTGGCATCCCGGTGGGGCTTGGGTGGCTCTGGATGGAAGGTGGAAGGTCGGGGAGCAGAGGGAGGGTGTGTGGCTCTGGCGAGGGTCCTGCAGAGACAAGGAGGGCAGGAAGAGGAGCAAAGACTTCACCGCGGCTGCCGCTGTGGCCTGTCTGCATCAGGAGTCCCGGCCCAGGTGCCAGCCTGGCCTCCGCTAACTGGGCCACCGCAAGACGTGGGGCACTGGGCCCATGTCAGGAGCCCCTAAGAATTCAGTAAAGTCAGTCGATGGTGCAGGGAGGCGGCTCCCACGTGGGTGGGTGAACGGCTGGGTCCTTTTACTAACCACGTGGCCTTACATGTGCTCTTCGCCCTCTCGCAGCCATTTTCTGTCTGAAAAATGGAAAATGGTGGTTTCCTCTTCGTGGTGCCTTCGTGAGGATGTGGGGAGGTGAACAGCCACGGCGCAGCACAGGGCCGGCACAGAGGCGTGCCCCGTGTGTGTCACCGGCTGTGGCTGCTGCAGTTGCCCAGTCCCGCCGTGTGGGGGACATGCAAGATGGGCCTTCCGGAAGCTTCTGATTCACTTGGGTGATGAGCACACACCTGGTTCTCAGATGTGGTGCCCCCAGGAAGGCCAGGACTCAGCAGAGGCTGCGTGGCCCAGGGGCATGTGGGATGTGTTCTGGACCCCTCGAATTTTGCCAGGGATCCAGGAGGAGGGAGGACGTCCCCTCCGATGCGGGGACAGCAGGAGGACAGGAGGGGAGGGCAGCTCTGCGTTCCGGCTATGGGGGCAGAGGAGGGACTCCAGGGGTGTGGGCCCCACGTGTCTAGGAGGTGGCGAGGGAAGGCCCCGGGGGCCCCTCACCCCGAGCCTGCGCCTGCTGCTCCTCAGGCCACCTGGGTGCTGCCACCCCTGGGCACCGCCCCCCTGCCACCTGCTGCTGCCACCTGGCCTCATGCGTGAAGTCCTTGGCTCCCTTCCCGCCCTTCCCAGTGTCCTCCCCCGGGGCTAACGTTGACCTGGACCACCTGGTCCTGTCTCCCCAGACTCCTGGGACCAGCCCCGGAGCACAGCCCCGGCCAGGCCTCTGTGGGTCGCGGAAGGAGAAGCAAACGCATGGCCTCTCTGTGTGTGACTCAGTTTCCACGTTCTTCTGTGCTGCCCTTTCGTAGGCTTGTGGGGAGACATGACTCAGAGAAGGGAGGCTGGTCCCCTGAGGGGCCCGGGTGTTGGTGGGGTGGGGCAGGGGGAGGGCAGCCCCCCGACCTGTGTGCGCTGAGCTGGCTCTGCCCCAGGCCACTGTGGGGCTCTCTGGGGTCTGCTGGGGAGGACGGAGCTCATGACACCACCCAAGTCTAAAGTTACGATTAAACCTGAGCCACACGGAGGCCTGTGCCACCCTGAAAGTGGGGCTCACTTGAATTTTCTCTCGTCCACCAAGGCTGCTGGCTGGCGTTGCTAGGGTTTGGGACATGGGGAGGGAGAGGGCTTGGGCCTCTCCTGGATTTGGAGTGGGTCCCGCCAGAGATGGCCCAGGAAGTCCCAGGGCTGCCCCCCCTGCTGCTGCTGCTCCTCTCGGCCCTGCTGGGCAGCCTCACTCCTGGCACCTTCAGCGGGGGACGTGGGGACCTGCCAGGCCCGGGTCCTCGCTGCCGCTGCCGTGCACGGCTGGTGCTGGAGTACGGGGAGTGGGGTGCAGCGTGGGGTGTCTTGGGAGCCGGTTTTCCCCTCTTCTCCCTCCTGCCCAGAGACTCTGGGGACGAGCTCAGTTGGACCTTTCCAGTTTCTGACCGGCTGGATTTTTTATTGCCACCCCCCGCCCCCGCCTGTCCTTTCAAGTGGGGGTTTATGGCTTCCTTCTTTACTTAAAAGGATTCATTCTGGGCCTTAACGGATCCAGCGAGGGGCACCCAGGGCCCATTTAAAACCCCTTGGCGAGTCCCCTGTGTCCATCGCAGGGTGCGAGGAGCAGGGTGGGGAAGGGAGTGGTACCAGGCCGGGACCCCCGCCCGCTCCTGGCTGCAGGCCTGAAGGGGGGTGCATGGAGCCAGGTGCCATTGGGATGCCCGGCAGTGTCTCTGGAGGCCGGGGACACCTGGGCAGGAGGGCGCAGGCCCCACTCCCATTTGTGGGGGAGGGCGCACAGCCCCTTGTTGCTGTTGGCTTTTTTTAATAATAGTTTTATTCAGCTGTGATTCACATATCATAAAACTCAGGTCTTCAAAGTACACAATTCAGTGGTTTCAGTCTGTTCACAGAGTCACTGAACAGAGCCAGCAGAAGGTGTGTATGTGTCCATATGTGCAGATAAAGAGATTTATAAGGAATCGGCTCACCTGATCGTGGGGCTTGGCACGTGCCAAGATTTGCAGGGTAAGTTGGTGAGCTGAGTCCGAGGGGGCTGCTGGTGTCCCGCCCCACAGCTGGCAGGCTTGAGACCAGGCAGAGCCTGTGTCAGTTCGGGTCTGAAGAAGGCAGGAAAAAAATGTATGTTCTAGTTTAAAGGTATCAGGAGGGGGAATTCGTTTGCACTCCAGGGAGGGTCAGTCTTTTTGGTCTATCTGGGCCCTCGTAACAAAATCGCAAAGGCCTGAATAGAACAAAATCCGTTCGAGGAAAGCAAAACCTTTTCCTTCTGCCTGTGTCAGAGGCATTGGCTGGGACCCCGTAAATTAGGCCGACAGAGAGAGATTAGCGGAAGAAAAGCCTGCCGGTGCGTGTGACGTAGGTTTACCTGGCATGGGAGGCTTCGAGAGGAAGCGAAGACCCAGAGAAATTTATTCTGGGTTTGACGAAGAGCGGGACGTCGTGGGAAATGTGACGGGACGGGTAGAGTGTGGGCTCGGAGCGCGAGCTGGGGATGCTTCTGGGTCCCTCTCTGAGCCCCCCGTCTGCAGAAAGAAGGGGGCTCCTTCCCCCTGGGTGTAGGGAGGGCACCTCTCACATGAGTGCTTGTGACCTGCTTCAGAGAAGGAGGAGGTCAGGGGGTCCTGACATTTCTCACGTTCCTTTGGCTTAAAATATTCAATACGCCAAGGCACCGTATTTTGGGGTAGCCTGTTCTGAACCCTGCTGATTGGACGAGGCCCACCCACATTAGGGAGCAAAATCTACGTTACCCGGCTTACCCACTTAAAGGTTAAACTCATCCGAAAGCACCTCACAGACACAGCCAGAATAGTGTTTGACCAAATATCTGGGCACCCCGTAGCCCAGTCAAGTTGACATGAAATTAACCATCACCACTGTCTAATCCCAGCACACTCCGTCATCCCGAAAGAGCCCCTGTACCCACTGGTATTCGGTCCCCATTCCCGACCACCCCCCCCCAGCGCTCGGCAACCACTAATCTGCTTTCTGCCTCTACGAATTTACCTATTCTAGATACTTTATATAAATGGAACCACAAAATGTGTGGCTTTTTTTGTGTCTGGCTTCTTTCACTTGGCGTAATATTTTCAAGGCCCCTCTGCATTGTGGCGTGTGTTCGTACTTCGTTCTTTTTTGTGGCTGAGTAATGTTCCCCTGTGTGGATGGACCACATTTTCTTTACCCCTTCAGCGGGTGACGGCATTTGGTCTTGTTTTCACTCTCGGGTGTTGTGACTAGCGCTGCAGCGAATGCCGGCGCGCGGGTTTTGTGTGAACGTGCGTTTTCATCTCTCTCGGGTGACTGCCGGGTCGTGCGGCTCAGCAGACCTGCCTTTGGCCTGTGCCAGGCCTGGCGGGGGTGACAGTTGTGCTGTGTCCTGCACTTTTCCCTCGGATCGGAGCTCGTGTCGTAGCTGGAGGTGCAGCTCTACCGAGGGCCCAGGGTCTGCAGCGAGGAGCGAGCGTGGATGGGGTGGGGCGTGGGGGGCACAGAGTGGCCCTCTGGATCTGCAGCTGGGTCCTGGCCACTCACTTCTGGTTTCCTCTGGGTGCTCGGGGCCCAGAGGAGTCAGAAAGGGGACGTGGAAGGTTTGTACTTTCTGCAGGAGCCTGGGAGGCGTGGGGGGGGGGTGAGCCAGTTGCAGAGTGAAAGAGGAAGTGGGGTGGAGGGAGTGGGTGGGTTTGGTGACCCACCCCAGTGGGGGGCTGGGGCTGGGGGAAGTGACTTTGTTTTTCTGAGAGGATTTCCCTCCCACCCCCCAGGCCAGCCTCGGCCCAGGGGAGATAGGACCTTCCTGGGGGTGGCCCTTCCCAGGGATGGAGTCTGGGGGAGCCACGTGCCACAGCATTTCTGGACTGTTCTGTGTGTCACACACAAGGTAATCTGTAAAACGTGTGTGCCGTGCCCACTGTCACTTTAAACCACCACTCAGCATGCCAGGCGAAGGCCCCCACCCCGCCCGCGTCTGCGTGCCCACTCCCCAGCTACTCCTCTCATGAGGGGTGCAGCCTGGCAGCGCTCAGGCCTCGGCTGGCCAGTCCCCTCCCCTTCCCGGGCAGCCTCCCTGGCCCTCCCCAGGCCCTCCCTGACTCTCCCTGTCCCAGGGAGAAATTAACATATGAATGTGGCTCCTTCCCGGAGCTGTGGGCTGGAGGGGGCCTGGGAGGGGACAGGCTCCCACCCTGGGCTGCCAGGGTCCAGTCTTGGCTGCCTGAGCCACCGGCCACCGAGTGGAAGAAGCCCGGCACTTCTTCCCGGAGGTCATCCATCCACAGTAGGTCAGCCCCAGGCCCTGGGTCCTCGGGAGGATCGGGGAGGAGGAGGAGAAGTGGAGGCTGGAGGGTGGGCTGGCCTGGCAGTCCTGCGGGGTCTGAGCAGCGGGAGACCCCCTCATTTAACTTTGTCTTTGCAGTGTTTGTAAGAGCACAGTATTACTGCAGTTCAGCTACTTTGGTCTGATTTCCAAAGGCTCAGCTGCTCAGGGCGTGCGGACTCCGCGGAAGGCGGAAAGCCGGGATGCTTAAGCGGGAGCGGCTCGCAAACTGTGAAGTGCTGTCCACAGTCAGCCCAAGGGCTGGTGCTGCTTCGGTGCCCAGCTAACAAACCCAGCTTGCCAGTTAGCTGGGTCCCTCTGCAGCGTGGGCTGGCCTGTGTCACGTCTCCTGATTTTCCTGAGGGACGACAGATGGGTGGACACTGGGGACAAGTCACCCTCGGGCTGTGAAGTCCGACTCCCAGCTGGTGTCTCCGAAGACACAGGCTTGGTGGTGTGTGTTCCAGGCAGTGCCTGGTGACCAGGGGCCCCTCAGCATGGGCAGTGGCCCGGCCAAGGTGTCGGTGTCTGGACACAGTGGGGTGCCGGCCCAGGTGTCCCCTTGAGCCTCCAGCCACCGGCCCTGCCTGTCCTGCCGCCGGAGCCCGTACCGTGTCTGTGGCACTCCTTCCCCGGAGGGTCCCCAGGGCCTGAGTCCAGCGCTGGCTCAGGGAGCAGGAGGGGGTCGGGATTACGGTCCCTGGCCACAGGCCAGCCAGGCCACCCAGTCCCTGCCCCACGGGGCGTCACGGCCCCCACTGACCATTTCCTGAACAGCCCCCCCCCCAGCTGTCCCAGGACATCCGTCCATCCGTCCTTCCTTCCGCCTCAGTGCTTTGTGGCTCCGCAAGGATGATGGAAACCGGAAATCGTTAACAGCTCGTTCACATGCCACCACACACCGAAAGCCCAGGGGAGCCGTGGGAAAGGACGCTGGCCAGCGAGGCCCCACGGAGGGAGCAGGCGTCACCTGGGTGGGCCAGGGCAGTGGGGGTGGGGGGAAGGGCAGCGGTGGCCGTTGGTTCATTCATTCGCGAGGGCATCTTACTGGGCGCGTCCGACATGCCAGGTTTCCCGAAACAGACCCAGGGAGCCCCCCACCCAGTGGGGAGCGTGTGCGCTGGGCCAGGGGAGGGAACAAGGGACCCAGGATGGAGTCGCATCCGGGGAAGACCGGCGGGAAGACCTGCAGGGCAGGGAGGAGCCCTGCGGGCAGCGTAGCCAGGTGGGGCATGCTGGAAACTGGAGAGCTAGACGGGGGCGTGTGTTTTATTAACAAAGACTTCGAGCATTTACTGTGCCAGGCACCGGACTATGTGCTTTATAAATATCTCATTGGATCCCCAGCATGTGGCACAGAGAGGTTAAGTTACTTGCTCAGGGTCACACAGCATGTCAGTGGTAGAACAGGATTCCACCTCCCAGGTGCGATGGAAACCAGTCGTGGTTTCACGCAGGGAAATGATCCGATTGATGTAGGTTTTAAACCGTCCCCCTGGTGCTTTGAGGAGAAAGGATTGGGTGGAGGTGGTTAACGGCAGGGGCTTGCAGTGGAGATAGATGGCCCTGGAGCTGCCACCGCCTAGAGATACAGTGGGTGAAAACTGATGGACTTTGGGGTACTGGACAGGCGGTGGGCCCTGGGTTTCTGGCTGGAATAACTGGGATGGGGGAGGCCTAGAGTCTGGGGCACGTTCGGTTCGAGATGCTTTTCCGACACCCAGACTTGAGGATGGCAGCGGCCGTGCCACCCAGTACAGCAGAGGGCCTGGCACAGCGGGGCCTGGGGACAGGCTGCAGCATCGTAACATCCACAGGAGCTGTCAGGTTGGTGTATCCAAACTTCAGGCTATGCTGTAGCCGCCAGCGAGGGCCACACATACCTGCTTCTTCCTGGTGCCCGACCGCCCTTGGCTGGTGCCTGTGCACTGGCAGCATCCCCGGGGCATGTTCCAGAGGTGACAAAAGTGGCCGGCCTGAGGGCTGCAGACAGCGGTCCCCACAGGCTGCTTTTTCCTGGGCAGAGCGTGGGGTAAGGAAGCAGAAGTGTCTTTGAGAGCCTCCCTGGGGAGGCCACATCCGTCCACCCGGCTGCCGTCTGTCCACCCTTCCAGCCTTCCACCCACTCACCCATCCCACTGTCTGTCCATCCCCATCCTCACATTTGAAGTCACCAGGCTGTGCGCTCGGAAGGTGTGTCATGTGCTTTCACAAGGCTCCTCCACTCGGCTGATTGGTGCCCGTGGGGGAGCAGGGGGCCGGGAGTGGTGTGGGACGGGGGTCTTTGTTCCAGATGCCCTGTTGTGAGGTGGGCCCAGTCCAGGTTGCCTGCCTACACAGGTGAGACTTAGGAAGCCACGTGCCATGTAAGGGCCCTGCGGGGTCCCAGGCCGATGGCCGGCACCGTGGCCCACTGCTTCCAGCCCTCCCCCACTTTCTACCCTCCTGGGTAGGAAGACCCCCCGGGGCAGAGCCTGGAGATGGGGAGAGAAAACAGCTCCGGGGTCCCACCTCTCCCTGCCCAGAGCGGTGCTGCCTGGACGGCGGTACCTGATGCTGCCAGCCCCGCCCCCACATCCTCCCAACCTTGCTCTGTGGAATCAGACGGTGCAGCAGATGTCTTCCTCCCTCCGTTAGGGGTCACGTGGTCAGGCTCCCACTCAGGGCCTAGGAATGTGCCCCTCCCTGCCCTGCCTCAGCCCCCTGCTCTCTGAAGCAGCCTGGGTACTAGGCAGGCTTCCGCCGTCCCCAGGGCCTGAGCTGATCTGCG
>JAQIFY010000718.1:0-14826 GCA_028533085.1 Varecia variegata
GGGTTCAAGCCCAAATCCATCAAGTGACCGTGGACAACTTATGCAACTTCCCCAATCCTCAGTTTTCAACTTGAAAATGGGTACGATGAGCCTTGGACTTCACAGGGTTGCTCTGAGGAGTAAATAAATAATTTTCATAAAGCCCTCTGCCTCCTGCCTGGCTCACACTGTGTGCATAATAAATGTTAGCTCTAAATATCTGCTGAGTGTCTACTATGTATCAGGCATTGTTTTAGGCACAGGGAAACAGCAGAGAACAAAACATAGTCCCTGTTCCCTCAAGCTTACGTTAGCAGGTGACAACTGCTATGGAGAAAAACAAAGCAGGTGGGGGAGGGGGAAGGTGAGAGTGGCTGCTATTCTGCATGGAGCACTCAGGGCAGGCCTCTCCAAGAAAGATACCTGCAAGATGGGGGAGTGTGTCTTAGGTGGCTGCGACAGCATATGCAAAGTTCCTGGGGCAGGGCTCAGAGGCAGCAAGGCCAGTGTGGCTGGAGTGGGGTAAGGAGTGAGCCGAGAGCAGAGGAAGTCACAGAAGGGGCCGGAAGCAGATGGTAAGAGTCTGACAGTCCACAGCAAGATCTTTGGATTTTAGTCTGAGTGAGATGGGCAGCCACTGGAGGATACTGAGCAGAAGAGAAACATGATCTAAGTTTTGAAAGGATCATCCCCAATGCTGCATGGAGAGAGCAGCGCTAGGGGCCAGACAGGGGGCCAGACAGGAGGTGAGGAAGCTCCTGCGGCAGCCCAGGTGAGGATGGCAGGGACTGGTGGCCGTGGGGGTGGTGAGAAGACGAGAAGCGGTGGAATTATGAACATGCTTGGAGGCGGGGACAACAGGAGCTGTCAGTAGATTGGGTACAGAAGGCCAAATAAAAGAGAATTAAAGGATGTTCTAAGAATTTTAGCCTGAACAACTGGGAAGATAGAGAAGGCCCGTGGGAGGAGCAGATCTGGGGGCAAAAATCAAGAGCAGACATGTCACACTTGAAACAGTGGGGACCCCAAATGGAGATGCGGCATCTGCAGCTGGATGGAAGGAACTAGAGATTGGATCCAAAAGCCGTCAGCTTATAGACACCAGAAGAGCCCTGCCAAGGTAACAGGAAAACTGAGAGAAGAGGGGGCGTCACGGAGGCCGAGTGAAGAAAGTGTCTCAAAGAGGGAGCATGCCACCGTTTCACAAAGTAGGAGGACGGAGAAACACCCACAGAATGTGGCAAAGCAGAGGTCCCTGGTGACTTGACAAGAAAACATTAACAGAGATGGGAATGAGAACCCAGAGATACTTGTCCAAAGATTATTACGGAAGTGTTACCTGTATAAAATATAAGCTGACAGAGAGCGTAGATATCTTCACTGAAGTCATTAAAACATGAGCTCCCTCAGCACAGGCACTTTATTTAAATGCTTCATTCCCACCCTCCAGACACCTGGAATATGACAGATGCTCAATAAATAGTTGTAAGACTTTTTTGACGTTTGTTGACATCTACAGCCAAATGGTACAGGCCAATGGGAACTTTCCACCTCTAACGGTATGGCATGAAAGACAGTGAGAAATATCACCCACAAATTATCCCAAGATGGAATTTTTCTTTCCCCTCCCTTAACTAGAGAAACCAGAATTACTACACTTGGTTTTTATTCAGGACACACACAAAAACTGTTTCCCAGTTACTACCTCATTGGCATTCTGATCCACATCATCAGTGGATGGATGGTGGCACCAAACTTCAAATATTTGAGCTAATTGCAAGCTGGTCTAATTAGCAAAAATTACATAATATTTTTGAAGGGATGTTTTGCAATAGAGGTCTTTTGGAAATCTGAATTAAGAAGATTATTTTTCATATTCAACATGCTGATCTGCAAATGATGTTTCTGAAGTGTCTAGGGGTTGCTTTTAAAAGCAAGGAGATTGTTCCCCCTCTCCCCACCCCCTGACCCCACATCCATCTGAACCACTGCACGTTTTCAATGGGAAAGGCTTCATTACATCCTAAGGAAATCCACATCCTGCACCTCCAGGTCACAGCCCAGCAGAGAGCAGCCTCACGTCCCTCCGGAAAGGATAATTAGTTTTCTACCTTTTAATCAAGGAGCAGCAGATTGTTGTTTTTCTAAAGTTTTGCCTGGGGAGAGCCTGTTCTTTCCCGAGCTGTATTTTTCTAACCAGGACTCCTTGTTCATACTCTACCTTCCCATGAGCCAACACTGAGGGCTCCTTCCCCTTGTTTGAAATAAGAAACAGAAGCTCTCCACAGATGAGACGGATGTGGGATCCGGTCACGGGCACCCCAACACATCAGTACCTTTAACTTATGGACTGGAGGAATCCTCAGTATTTTTGTCATAGAGAATGTTTTTATGGGTTTACTTTTTAAAAAAACAGTGCTTATAGAGGGCTGTGTGCCAGACACTGTTCTAAATGCTTAATAAATATTAACTCATTCAGTCCTCAAAACAATTTCATCAGCAGGTACTTTGGTTATTCCCACTTTACGGATGAAAAAACTGAGGCTCAGAGAGGTTAAGTGACTTGCCCAATATCACACAGCTACTTTGTGTCAAAGCCAGGATAAAACCCAGGCAGGTTGGCTCCAGAGTGCATGAATAGAGAAACAGATGTTAAAGCCATTGCAGAAGCAGCGACCACAGAGGAAAGGAGATGGAAACTCAAATTCTTACTACGCTCCGGGCCCAGAGCCAATGTTACTGAGTTGGTTCCTCTTTACATGAAGTGCAACTGGACTTTAAATAATAATAATAAAGATCAGAGAGTAGTCTTATTTACTGATTTTTCTACATCTGCAAATAAAAATCCATGCAGATTAACCGGTACATTTTTCTATGTGCATATTATATTTTAATAAAGTAAAATTTTAACTAAAAAATTTTAATGGCTGAGTTTCTTAATGTTTTAAAGGGATTTGTATCAAATAACCCTCAGAAGATATTTTTTAAAAATCACCATGAACTATCTTTCCAATCTTTGTCTAAAGAAATAAAAGAAAGAAAACTGTCTTTGGAATTGTTCTATCAAACGATATCTAAATCAGAAATAAAAAGGAGAAAAATTCATGTTTTTCAAATACTGGAAAGCTTTTACTCAAAAATTATTATCTACAGATAACATCCCTTCCTAGTCCCTATCTAACAGGTGCTTCATGAGGGCTTTTTGCTCAGGGAGGAGCAGAAGAAAGTCTTCATATTTTATTCAATAGTATACTGGTCAGAAGCTAATAAATCCATACGTAGGTGGCCCAACCCCTCCAAAATGAACATCACAATCCTAAAAAATAGGTCCTCAGAAATGGACATTTCTAGTAAGTGTTTTGTTGATTCTAACAGTTAAAAACACCAAAAATTCTTAAATTAGCCAGCATCGCATACAGCAGTCTATTGACTCTGATATAGGACCCACCAGGCTCAAGGTAATTAGATGCTCCATAAATGCTATTTTTGGCAGTGACTGGGGCCACACATAAGAACATGTTTATTCCCAAACTGTCAGTGAAGTATGGCAGTGGGGGAGGGACCGCGTTGGACTTGTCAGAGTTTATGTGGTGGAAAAGGAAGGTGATGTCAAGGACACCGAGCTGATGTGATTTCAGCACCACGCCAAACAGCAAGCCACCCCCAAACTGCTGGCAGACCTCAAAGATAGATGAAAAAAGGGAAGTGGGGGGTATGAGGTAATTCTGAGTAAGAGAGGGAAGTGTTATTACTATTTTCATAATAATAAGACTATTCCTGCTGTGCTTTTTATGCGGATTAACTCACTCAATCCTCATGGGGCCTGTGGACTAAGGGCTGTAAGGGATGAGGAGGCTGAGGCGCAGAGAGCTTAGACATGGAAATGCCTCCCAGCCACTAATGGCTAGGACCAGCCTGCTTCCAGCATTCCTGCTCTTAGCCCCTGAGCTCCAAGTTAGGTAAGGATTTTTCTGGCCACCTAATCCACACGAGCTGCCAGCTGGGAAGAGAGAAATTGACTGTCATTATCAGTTACGTGCTACTTACCAAACATTTCTATCCAACTTGGTCCATCAAAAGCACAGGGCAGAGCAAGCCCCATTCTCCTGGGCCCCTCGCGGCTTCCAGCTCACCAGCTGGGCCCAGTGGGAACAGGGCCAGCACTTGCATCAGCGTTGCCATAGCTGCTGCCATGGCAACCACCCCTGATGGCCCAGGCAAAGATGCTCTCCTCCCTCGCTCGGGAGCCCTGATTCAGGGACACAGCCCTCACAGAAACTCGTCCTTTTACCCACCCCAACTTGCAGAAGTCTTTATAAGACTGAGAACCGACTGGGGGTTCCCCAACTCCCTGGACGCATTTGGACCAGGCCAATAAGCACAAAGGCCGACAGGGAGATGGGGCTCACGAGAGGCCACGCAGAGAGCTGCAGATCTGCAGAGTGTGGGGTTAACATCTGGAGGGGCTTCAGCACCTGGCAGAGCTGAGGCTGAGTTCAGGATCTAGCACTTACTAGATGGTGGCCCTAAGCAAATGGTTCTGCCTCTAGGAACACACGTCTTAGGACATGAAAAGTAGAGATAATATTAGATTTTATACTTCATACAGTTGTTGTGAGGTGTAAGTAGACCCAAGCACATAAAGGACATACAGAGTAGATGCTGTTATTCATTACTATCACCAAGGTAACGGTGATGGTGCTGGCAGAACAGGAGCCCCTCAGCCTCTCACCACTGCCCTCCAGCTCAGCAGCCTAACATTAGGAACAGAAAGCAATCCCGTCAACAGCACAGAGCTCGACAAGGCCAACAGATCACACGGTCCACACACACCCTGCTGAACTCAGGGAGACGGGAAAGCGGTCAGCAGGGACCCCAAATTCAGTACCTGCCCACTAGGCCACATGGCTTCTCTGAAAAGATCAATTTATCAGAATAAACCTACTACTTTTATTTGACAAAAATACCACCAAGCAAAACACCTTTGAAGATACTAAAGCCGTGAATGAACCTTCAGAAGTCTTTAAGGACAAATGGAGGGCATTCCAAAATTTCTAGAAGATTCTGAAGAAATAACCTCTACACTGTCAGTAGTGTAATTTCTCAAGGTTAGGGTTGATCCAGGGAAACTGGACTTGGCATGTTACATATTCCTACGCTATCTAAAATTTTATGATTTGTGTACGTTACTTTTGTAATCATGAAATATTAGTTTTTGCCATAACATATAGTTCACAAAAGAAGAAAACTAAACTACCAATAAACAAACAAAAAATGTTCACCCTCCCTAGTAAACAGCCAAATGGAAATTTAAATAAGATGGCATGTTTACATTTCAAACTATTAGGTTATTAGGTATGAAATATCTGATTTCCTTAAGTACTAAGTTTGACAGTTGATATCTCTGACATTTCACTTTGACACTTCCTGTTTTACGTTTATTGTGAAGGTACATCCTCAGTCTTTCAAACGCACATTTTGGCTTGTGATTATCTTTCAAATTTTTTTTAGAGCAATTTTTGTGAAACCATGGATAAGTCAAAAGTTCATGTCATTTTCAAACATGAGTTTCATCATGGAACCAATGCGGCGCAGATAGCTCGAAATATCAACCGAGTGTTTGGGAAGGATGTGGCTAATGAACACATAGTACATCGATGGTTTGAAAAGTTCCATTCTGGTGATTTTAATCTTGAAAATGAGCCATGTGGGTGACCTGAGACCAATGTAGATAATGATGAGCTGAGAGCTATAGTGGAAGCGAATCCATCTCAATCTACGCCTGAATCAGCAGCAAGGTTTGAAATTATTATTCCAACAATATTGGACCATTGGAAACAAATCGGCAAGGTAAAGAAGCTGGATAGGTGGGTTCCGCATGAATTAAAGGAGCATTAGAAGAGAAATTGTCTCGAAGCTTGCCTTTCTTTGGTGTCATGACATAAAGGCGAACCATTTCTACACCGTATTGTTACATGTGATGAAAAATGGATTCTTTTTGACAATCTCAAGCATTCAGCACAATGTTTCGACAAAGATGAAGTGCTGAAACACAGTCCAAAACTGAATATTTATTTAAAAAAGCTAATGTTGTCTGTTTGGTGGTCCAGCCCTGGTATTATCCACTACAGCTTCCTGAAACCTGGTCAATCCATTACAGCAGATGTCTACTGCAACCAATTGGATGAAATGATGAGGACGCTTGTGATTAAGCAGCCAAGATTGGTCAACAGAGACAGAGCAATCCTCTTGCAAGACAACACTAGACTACATGTCACACAAACAACACTGCTCAAACTACAGAGGCTACACTTGGAAACTCTCTATCATCCACCATATTCACCAGACCTTGCACCAACTGACTACCACTTTTTCCAGGCTTTGGACCACTTCTTGCAAGGAAAAATATTCAATTCTCAACAAGCTGTTGAAAATGCCTTTGGCGATTTCATCCCCACTCGCTCTCTAGGCTCCTTTGCTGCTGGCATAAATAAGCTACTGTTAAGATAACAAAACTGTGTCGATAGTTTAGGCGCATACTTTGATTAATTATACTGCTTCTTGTTTGATACATAAAAAACTAAACTTTTGATTCCAAAGTGGACATTTCATATTTAATTACCTTAACAGCAATTTCTATATGATCATACCAAATGTGGGCAGGAATGTGGAGAAACAGGCACTTTGCTTCACAATTATGAATGTACAAATTGATATAATATTTCCACAGGGTAATTTGGCACCATTTTCTGAGAGCATTAAAATGACCCCAAAGTTTATCCTTACAATAGTTAATTTGACAAAATAACCACAAGCATGGAACTAGCAACAAGGATACCGTTCCTAGGTTAATGTAAAGGGAGAAGCTAGACACGGCTCAACAACAGGGACTGGCTATTAAAGACAGCCCCTTGCAAAGTTCTATATAGCCAATAAGTAAGGCAGAGGCAAGAAGACTCAGTCCTCATTTTGAAAATATAGGATTATCTAGATTTGGTACTTTTAATTGCATGCTTTACCCCATACTCACCCTGTTTTGCAGCTGAGTGCACTGAGACCTAGATCTATCAGACAGTTTGCCCCATTTTTCATCACATGTAACAATACGGTGTAGAAATGGTTCGCCTTTATGTCATGACACCAAAGAAAGGCAAGCTTCGAGACAATTTCTCTTCTAATGCTCCTTTAATTCATTAGACAGGTTCACAGTGTATTTGCCTTCTCAGGTGGCAGAATCACTACCTTCGAGACTGGACACAGCATCCGTGGTGGGGGCCAAGCCAGGCCCTGGTGCCACAGAAGGCCACTGAAGGCCCAAGCTGGGGGCAGAGGCATCTCTTTAAAGAGCTCTTCCCCCGAGAAGCCACACCTTCCCAAGGGCTGTCCCAGCTAGACACAAGGCTCGGATCCAGGAATAAAGCCGGGTGTCTGTGAGCAAGCCCTGCACCAGTAATAAACTAGGCACACTCCAGAGAGGGTCTGCTCCACACCACGACTGCATGTGGTGCTTATCGGGGGTCACCTCTCACCCCAGGCAACCCTGAGGCTCAGAGAGCTCGGCTTCCTTGTCTTAAATCACCCGCTATTGAGCATGTGAACTCCCTTCATGTTCTCAGTCTCTTCATCTACAAAATGGGGAGGATAATAGCATCCACCTCAGAGGGTTTGCTTGTTGTGTGGGTTAAATGCCTCAATCTTTGGAAACTGCTTAGAACATGTCCTGACCTATAGGAATCCCTCCGAGCAGCTCTTACTACTTTAGTGAGGGTATACAGGGTGGTGATTAAGAGCAAAGACCCTGGAGCCAGCTGCCTGGGTTCAAATCCCACATCCACCGCTCACTAGCTGTGCGACTTTGGGCAAGTTACTGCACTTGGGAGTTTGTGCGGCAGTTTCCTCATTTGTGAAATGAGAATGATGATAATATGCAGATGCTCCTCAACTTACAATCATAAATCGAAAATGCATTTAATACACCTAACCTACCAAACAGCGTAGCTTAGCCCAGCCTACCTGAAACATGCTCAGAACACTTACATTGGCCTACAGCGGGGCAAAACCATCTAACACAAGCCTGTTTTATAATAAAGCATTGTCAATCTCATGTAATTCATTGAATACCATACCGAAAATGAAAAACAGAATGGCTGTACAGTTCCGACTGAATGCATATCACTTTCGCACCATTGTAAAGTTGAAAGATCAAGTTGGCCACCATGTTAGGGACAGCCTGTAGTATCTACCTGGATTAGTAGGAATGGTCACATTACCTCCCTGAGTTACTGTACTTAAAAGAACTAAGAACAGTGTCTGTCACATAATATGCATAATGGGCCTGTCATGACAAGATGCTTGTCAGCTGTTATGAATATTATACCACTCTGTCTCTATTAGTCCATGGCTGCATTGGAATGACACTCCTACCAACAATAGTAGTCATTATTCTGGCTGACAAGAACCTGACGTATGTTCTCCTATGAGAGTAGGTGTTATCACTGCTCAGATTTACAGATGGAGAAACCGAGGCACAGAGAGCTCAAGTAACTTTTCCCAAGTCTCACAGCCAGGAAGCAGCAATGGAGTCAAATCCACTGGGCTCCAGGGCTCTTGCCCACTGCACTGCTCACCCCAACAGTCACACGGCCCATGGCTGCCTGCTTGTGAAATTGTATGACTGCCAGTACTTCCTGTAGGGGGTGCATCGTTTTCTGGCTTTGAGATGACTCACTCCCAAGCCCTCTACCATGCAGCACAAATGCTGGCCCCTGCAGACATCTGAGTAACGCCAGTAAGTCACAGCAGCACAGTCACCAAGGAGCAGTCCCCGTCATCTCTCCCCATCTGCCTGGTGAAATACACTGGTGTGCGTCTAACTGTCCAGATGAGACATAACCATTAAAACAAAATTCTAGGCTGAGACATCTAATCGGTTCCTTGGAAACACATGCTGACGTCCGCAGGGCTGGTTTTCCCTACAGCTGTTGATAGTCATGTATTGTTTAAACTACAGCCTGCTCACAAATTCATGCTGGGAGGTGAAGCCAGGGCAAATCATCTTTAATGCACCGCTCTGGCCTTTGGGGCATGAAATCGCCGACAGTGAAGTTCACCACCCATTACTGGACTGAAGAGTTTGCAAAGCGTCACTGCATACCGTATGGGCAGGGCTATGGGTAGGTGATGCCACCAGCAAACAGCAGCACAACTTGCACAGAGGCACGTCGTATGTCCCTCACAGCTTCCTCAGCAATTCACTAAAAAAGCTAGTTGTTGAAAAAGAAAAAAAAAAAAAACCTACTACCCATGTATTTCACCAGGATCTATAACCCTGTATTGTTTCAAGTCTGGCAATTTAATTAAATCACGTCTGTTTGCAGATAATGTGCCTCAAACTCAAACAGATCACAAGCTCGAAGGATCCGCAGAGAACCAGCTTGTCTACCGCCCACACTCAGAGACTGGAACACTAAGAGCTGGTCAAGCTCACGTGGTGTGTTGGTGACAGGTTGGGACCCTTGAAGCTCTCCCTGTTTGCAGGCTCCTTTCAGCCCTTCCTGCTTCCTTGATGCAACTGTTGCCAGGGTGGACATTACTGTTTCTCACTGCCCAACATTTAGTCCCCTTTATTCTGACAACAACACTCTGATTTTCCTTTGGGGGATGCCCCCTTTCCTGCTATCAGACTCTGTGATTCAGGAAGGACCAACCCCAGGATTCAGAGATGGGCATGTGACCTAGCCTGGCCAATGAGAGTAATACCCAAGACTTTTGGCTGGAGTTAAACAAAAGATACAGTCCTTCCTGTACAGTAGATGAGCTGATGGGGTGCAAACTTGGAGCTTGTGCAGGGCATTTTGTGCAGAAAGCCTACCTGAGAAGGAAACCAATCTGGGGAAGTGGAGCAAGAAACCGAGAGAGAGACAGATTCCTGGTGATGTGGATTAGCCACCTGGATCCAGCCATGCCTGAAGACAGACTATCACTAGATTTGCCAGTGACAAAAAGTGAGCCCCTTTTTTTAAAAAGAAAAATTTAAGCAAGTGTGCATTGTATTTCTGTCACATGCAACCAAAAGAACTATGTTTTGTTTCTTTGTGAAGGTTTGTTAAAAGAAGCAAATGACAAAATGGGAATGCTCCCAGGAGACCCTCCACAGTGCCTAGCATGGTGCCTGACACACAATGAGCACTGTGTACGTGTACAATGAAGTGGAAACCCTCCTCCAGCTCTCTTCCCAGTGGGACCCTCCCAGATCACCCTGTTGGAAACCTCAGCCCTCCCCAGCCTTCCTATCTGCCACTCTGATCTGTTTTCTATGGTGTTTATTACCATTAGACCTACCATAGGGGCAGCTATGGTAGACCATAAGGTATCTTTATGTGTTTGTTTATTATTTGAAGTAGCTTCCAACATTTAAAAAGCTAGAAGATTTCATTTAGAAATCAGGTACAAGCTTCAGTTAAAAGTTTGGAAAATTGAGTCGCCCAGGGTTCACATTCTCACATATGATTGTGATCAGTTGGAGGTGAGTGGCAGCTGCCTCTACAGGTGGGTGCAGGCTCTTGGAGTCTCCACCCCTCCCCACTGTGGCCCCTGCACTGTGCTGGCCCCTCATTCTAGGTGCCTGTGTGGTCCCTGTCACACTAGGAGTTGGTGACCCCTGGCCTGGTGTATATCCCTTCAGACTTTGCTGCAGTCATAAAGTTTCCTAAGAAACCCCTCTGAAAATCCCCCTCTGCCTCCAATGATGGCCCAGGATGCTACAAATTTCCAACATCTGAGAACACTGCCCTTGCAGCACAGCTGCCTCCTGCAGGGCCAGCAAGCGGGGTCTCCTTCTAAGACTGACTATCCCAGTTCAACAACAACGGACCCTGTACACACTTTAACACACAGTCCCTCAGTTAACCCCGCATGGAAGGGTTCCACAGTGCTGAGCACTCACTGGGACACCCTTTCATAGGGAAATTCCAAACCTAGTGTTTAAGTGCAGCCTCCCAACATGGGTAGGCTTCATAGAAGCATGACAGCCACAAGAGACCAGACACCACTGCACCGGCCACCCATGCTTGGAGGTCAAACCCACGCAGCAGCCTGCAGCCCCACGCCCATCACCCAGAGACCCCCACAATCTGCTATTTTCCTCCGTGTGTGTTTACATGCTGGCTCCTCTATATAACAATGGCTCCCTGAGGGCAGGGGCCCTGCCTGTCTCATTGACCAACATTTTCCTAGAACCTAGCCCTGTTCCTCACAGAAGAGGCCTTCAATCCCTGATGAGGGGTGGGTGGGTGGAGAGGATGTTACAGGGCAGGGAGGGAGGGGGGTGGATGAGTCGATTAAACTGTGATGTCTAATTTGCCAATGTCCTAAGGAAATAATTATATTAAAATGGTGAATTAAAAATTAGGGCCTGGCGCGGTGGCTCACGCCTGTAATCCTAGCACTCTGGGAGGCCGAGGTGGGCGGATTGCTCAAGGTCAGGAGTTCGAGACCAGCCTGAGTAAGAGCGAGACCCCGTCTCTACTAAAAACAGAAAGAAATTATCTGGCCAACTAAAAATATAGAAAAAATTAGCCGGGCATGGTGGCGCATGCCTGTAGTCCCAGCTACTCGGGAGGCTGAGGCAGAAGGATTGCTTAAGCCCAGGAGTTTGAGGTTGCTGTGAGCTAGGCTGACGCCACGGCACTCTAGCCTGGGCAACAGAGTGAGACTCTGTCTCAAAAAAAAAAAAAAAAAATTAGGATATAAAGCTACATAGTAAATACACTCACAGGTTAATAAAAAGAGAAGGAAAATACTATGATGTTGATCGTGGTAGAATTAATTTTTAATCCCTTTGTGTATTTTCCAAACGGACTACAAGTTTGTTTCATAAAGTTCATTTTTAACCATGAACATGAAAACTACAACCAAGTGGATATTATCCCACCCCTTCTCCAGACTGTCATAGATTTTGAAACACCCAGGGCCCACAGAGGAAAGGATAATATTTTGAATTAGTTTGGACTGAGGGGTGGAGGGAAAGAAAACAGGGGAGGTGACCTAGGCTTGGGCAGTGGAAAGGATCCTTCCAGACTCCTGGTAGCCCCATGATGACAGATACCCAGCTACCTGCCATCAGCAAAAGCAACATAGTTCCCCTTTCGGATCCCAGAAATCCCAAAAGTTAAGTGAAGTTATATTTCTTTTGGAACAAAAAATGGTAATTTTTTTGGCCCTGGCCTATGAAGTCTTCCGAAGAAAAATCAAGAAACACAGGGAATTTTCTAGTAGGAATACATGGTTTTAAATTAGAATAGACATTGCACTTCAAAAAGCACCACTACTCAGCAGTCCTGGCTCAGGGGCAGCCAGAACAGCACATACCTGGCTGCAGGATGACCATGTGACACTGTCATTCACCACCTCCCACCCCTGAGCCGGGTCTCTGCCACCTTGTGTGGTCTCCTGGGTGCTCCACACACATACAGGTGGGCGGCAGAGTTCAGGGCCAGCTGTTTTGTAAAGACAGACAGGGAGGCTGAGGGTCTGAGAGGAGCCGCAGGGCTGAGAGCAGCCTGCAGCACCCCTGCCTCGCTCTGTCCTCTCACGCAGTCATGGACACCTCACCGGACGCTGGCCCCAGAGGACCACACCCCGGGTCTTCCCTGAAGCCGGGCTGGGGCGGGCGAGGGGAAGGGACAGCAAGAGGGGAGGGGGGAGGTGCCACTACACTGGGCTGGTCAAAGACTCAGAAGAAGACAGGCCATGGAGAGTTATTTCAGTTTTCCCAAGGCATGCTCAGGAGAGCATCAGCTATCAAGTCCTGCGCAGCTACACACACCCCCGGGCTCCACCAGACGCAACTTATTAACAGATTGCATTTGGGCACTGCAGTCCAGGAGGGACGCACGAATCACCAGCAGAGGAGATTCGACGTAGAAGGAACACACGCACACACACGCACACAGGCGTCTCCACCACCCATAGGCCCCAGCAGCAGTCAGGAAGTGCAGGGTGTGGACCACGCCTGGACACTTCTGGGGCTCGCCCTGCTCCCACCCACCAAGGCTCCCCAGTGCCCTCACGCTGGAGTCTCTGCTTAACGACACCTGTTGCTCCTCCCTCACCAGCCCCTTGCCCCCACCCCAGCGCAGGGCCCCCTCCGCCCCCCCACACCCTCTCACACCCCAGGGCCTCGGCTCAACCTCTCTTCCTCAAGGAGCCCCTCCCCGACCCTGCTGCAGCCTGGCCCGCCCTTGGCTTGCTGACTCTGCCTGTCTTCCTTCTAGAGACAGAGAGCCCTGTGGGAGCAGAAACCAATCCACCTCCTTGAGGACCATCCTCGGCTCCTGGGCCAGCACCCAGGACCTGGAGGGGCTGAGGTGTAGAAACCGGAAGAGCAGAGGAAGAAACCTCTCCACCATCACCCAGGTTACTGAGCCTCAGTTTCCACATCTGTAAAACTGGGTGTTAGACTAACCTGCTGTGGGTGATGACAGCATGTTCTTCCCTCCTGGCAGCCCGTATTTTATTTTATTCCATTAATTTGCTTTTTAAAATACACTTTTACAGAGAGGAAAATTCCCTTTTGGTACACAGATCCTGAGTTTTGACTCATGCTTAAAAGTGTATACCTGGTGCACAGTCAAGACACAGAACTGTTCCACCTGGGACGTCCCTCATGCTGTCCCTTGTAGTCAAGCTCTCCTTGCCAGCCCAGTTCCTGGCAACCATTGATCTGTTTTCTATTCCTATAATTTTGCTTTTCCAGAATGCCATGTGTAGTTGTGTGTACCGGTGGGTCATTATTTTTTATTGTCTTCTCCTTGAAGGAAATCGCATCCCTCAGGGACAAGGCACAGAAAATAACAGCAGACCTACTGCCTTCTGCATTCCCCAATGATTTAGTCACCAACTTTCTAGAATCCACTTCCAGCTTCCTGGTTGCGCCCATAACCAGGAACGCTGAGACCTGTGCGAGCCCCTCCACTCAGCCTCTCTCTGAAGTCGCTCATTTGCAAAATGGCCAGCTATACCCAAACTTTCTCAAAGAAGATGCCAGTGCCAGGTTGTTGACTCAGAAAGTGGAGCATCATTCTGGAATCAGGAGGCAGGACTGGCTTTGGGTGAGGGCTTGGGGTTTAACACATACAAAATCTGGGGTCCCTGGGAGGTGCAGACAGAAAGGCCCAGCAAAGAGGGGGGACCTGGAATTTCTGGCTGAGGTCAGAGCAAACATCCTGGCAAGGCTGAGCCAACCAAAGGCCACGACTCACCGTGATGGAAGAGGCCAGGAACCACAGCCTTGGGGTTGGCTAAAGCCAGCAAATAGGCAGAAATAGAGCGTTACAGAGGAGGTGGGGCCAGAGCCCGCTGCTATGAAAGGGGAGCCCATGATGAAGGCTGTGCAAAGCCCCCCTGGCAGCTTTGGCTTTCAGGAGATGGCTTAGAGCCTGCAGGGGCAGTTGCAGGGCAGTGATAGGGGGTCGTGGTCAGCTGGGGAGGAGAAAGTGGATGGGGTGGAAGTGGAGGCAAAAGAGAGGATGAACCCTCATGAGAATTATGTAAGAAAATGAAGGAGAAAAACAGGACAGGGATGGTAGTCATAATATTAACAATAATCATGACCCACAGATATTGAACCCTTACTGCAGCCCAAGTGATGTTTAAACACTTTGGGTGCGCCATCACTTCACATATTCCACACGACAACTTGATGGAAAGATTCTGCTAACACCCCATCTCACAGACCAGCAACCAGGAGCACAAAGAGAATAAATAATGTGCTGGCAAGGGGGAGAGCTGAGCTCTGACCCCTCGTTCCCCCTTGGTCTCTCAACCGTTCCAGCGTGGAGCTGAGCT
>JAQIFY010000719.1:0-14826 GCA_028533085.1 Varecia variegata
CAAGTCACATTCTTTGACTAGAAGAAATAGTAACAATAGGATAGCAATCAAATATCTGAATATTAATTCAGTGTCCCCTCTTAATTAACACAGGTTAAGGAAATAAATCCCTAATATACACATTATTTAAATGTGAATGAAAATGAGAACACAACTGAAAAATCTGTGAGTGGCAGTAAAAGTTGTATTGAAAGTTTATAACCCAATATGCCAATATGCATGCATATGTTGAAATACTAGAAAGAATATAAATAAAATCAATATTGAGCCCAAGGAGCTAAAACAAGACAAAATGAATTGTGGTAAGAGTATGTACTATTTAAAAGGCAGAAATAAATGAAAGAAAAATACTGGATCTAAAATAGAAAATTTGATTATATGATGGAAGGAAAAAAAGGAAACAAGTGATTCTTGAGGTGAAATAGGAATGACAAATGAACAGCATTGTAAATGAGAAATTGAAATGACTATATATTTAAACTTAAAAGAACTATCTTTTTTGAGTGATGAAAATATTGTGGAATTAGTGCTGTAGATTTCACAACTTTGTGAATATACTGAAAACCACTGAACCGTATAATACTTTAAAGGGATGACTACTATGGTATGTGAGTTATCTTATCTCAATTTAAAATTATCTCAATTTAAAAACTTAAAAATTGGTATTATACACATTTTAATAATATATCTGAAAGTCTGGATAAGCCTGATTATAAAGAAATTGAATTGACATCAGAATTAACTGGAGGTGTATAATCTTAATAGACTTTCCTCCAAAAGGAACTTGAAAAAATCACAGCAAAAAATTTTTCAAAAAATATTTTGTGTCAAATTGCTACACTAGAAAAGATACCAAAGTAGGTGAAATCTATGAACTCTTTCAGGACATAGGCTGAGATAGCAAATTATCTATTTTTATGAATTTGTCATAATCCTGATGTTAAAACCTGCTAGGAGAACCGAAAAAGATATGTCCAGAATCATTTATAAAAATATGCTGTTATAAATTAGCAAATTAAAACTAGTAATCCATTGAAAGAAAATAAAATAAATATTTGTCACAATCTGAATTTAGGAAAAAAAAGATTCTGATAAATTCTTATCTAAAAGGCCACAACTTTAAAAAAAATTATAATTCCCCATATAATTGTAAGAAAGCCATTGTAAAGGACAAAGCTGGATTTATCTAGATTTTGAAGTCTATCTAAAGAAGGTCTTTCAATCTGTGGATTTGGTTAGGATTATTTGAAGATCTTAGTTTAACAGTTTAGGATGAGTGAAAATATCAAGCAAAGACTTTTGATATATGAGATTTGGGATGTAAACTGTAGATGATAATTCTATTGAAAAGTTGATGGGTCTTTTCAAAATTTACTGTAATGCACAATAAAACTATTTTTAGGTTTTATCTTCCTATGCAAAAGTCGCCTGGAATAATGATGTGATGCTAAAGAAGATAATGGAATAATAATGTAATGTTAATATAGGCAGTAAGTTTTGTCCAGCTGTAGATGGTCTTAGTTCTCAGTGTCCAAGGATAGATGGTTTGGATTCTCAATATCATCACTGGGAATAACTTAACTTTTCTTTAAAAGAATAGCTGAACAAAGTTAAAAGTGACATTGTAAACAATATGCAGTATGTTGTCATCACTATAAAAATATTGAACATAGAGCCTTTTAAAATAATTAAGCTGGTTTTTCTCAAGATGGGTGACTAGAGAGACACTGGTTGCTAGTTCTTTTGAGAAAGAAGAATCAAAAGTTTTTCTTTGGGCCGGGCGCAGTGGCTCACGCCTGTAATCCTAGCACTCTGGGAGGCCCAGGTGGGTGGATCGCTCAAGGTCAGGAGTTCAAGACCAGCCTGAGCAAGAGCGAGACCCCTGTCCCTACTAAAAATAGAAAGAAATTATCTGGCCAACTAAAAATATAGAAAAAATTAGCCGGGCATGGTGGCACATGCCTGTAGTCCCAGCTACTCGGGAGGCTGAGGCAGAAGGATTGCTTAAGCCCAGGAGTTTGAGGTTGCTGTGAGCTAGGCTGACACCACAGCACTCATTCTAGCCCGGGGAACAAGCGAGACTCTATCTCAAAAAAAAAAAATAAATTAATTAAAAAAAAAGTTTTTCTTTGATTCTTCAAAGACACAAGGGCTGAGATTCCCTGGGAAGGGTAGCTGTGGAAACACTGCCACTCCTTGAAGTAACAGGCATGGGCCCCACCCTTTGTGCTAGCCTGGGCATGGTAGGAATGCTATCAGTGGGGGTATGGCCACCCTAATGCTATGGAATGACCCTCCCCCAGCCAACCTCCCCGTTATCCTGCCAGGGAATCTGAGCCCTTGTGTTTCCATATCACTGGATCCCCAGCAAACATCCCCCAGCACCCACTCAGACTGCAGCTGCCAGAGGGGGCCTACAGGTCCCACAGGAACTTCAGGATTCCCAAAGTTTTAACACTCAGGACAGGCTGCCCCTAGGGGAGATGAGAGTGCAGGACCCTGGGGTGCCGCTTGGGACAAAGGATACCAGAGCATGTGCTTTCCTTCATGTGAGCGTTCCCCACTAGTGAGCTGAGGGTGTCTGCTCTTCCGTCAGCAGAGAAGCAGGCACAATGCTGCGCTCTGAAGGGGAGAACAGGTCTGCCCCAGCAACCAGGAGGCACTGGTGTCTAGGAACGAATGTGGAGTTAGGCCTTTCAGAAGGGTTCCCTTCTCTACACTTTTTGCTTCCTGGGTAGGCATGCCGGATTCTCAGGCAGATCTGGCTGTCCATGCCTTGTGCCCGCAAGAGAACCCTCGGTCCCAGTGCGCCTTCAGATGGCTGCATGATTCCCATTGGATGAGATGTAGCCCAAGGTGGGTGAGCCTTGGCCTTGGAATAAATGTGGTGTTTCCTTTCATCTGCACTTTGCTCTTCCTTGATGGGGGATGGGGGGGTATGTACTCCACTTACTTACTGTTCCTGGGGGCAAGGTTGTGGGGCCCTCGTAGCAGCGCAGAACCCTTTGGCCGCTTCTGCTTCCCAGGGGAAGAAGGGACTAGGGATTGGGTGGGTGCAGGTGGGGGAGCTGTAGTGTTCCCAGTGGTTGAAGGTGGGGCCGTTTCCACTTCTCGGAGAGCTCTTTTCCCTTTCAGGCAAGATTCCCCGATCTTGCCAAGGACTCCAGCCCAGGGCCTGTGTAGTCCCAGGTATGCTTGGCTTCTCCTTGACATTCTTGAAGCCTTCAGTGCCCCTTGGAAGCAGATCTGTGGTCACTGTCAGTCTCGGAATAGCCCAGACCTGCGTCTGAAACACGTGCTTCTCTGCACCTGCCCTTCTGGATCCTATTTCCCCCAGTGGCCTAGCTGCGGTCACCTTTACGGCCCCTTGGACTTGCCTAGGTCAGTGTTTCTACCTTTGCTGAGCAGCGGTGGTGAAAAGAAAGGGCCCCTGGCCTTGGAGAACAGAGCGATACCTGGTAGGCCCAGGTCCCAGAGAGGCAGGGGACACAAAGATCAGCGAATTGTCAGCTAACCCCTGCCCTTGGGGACTCTGGTAACCTCAGGTACCCCAACAACCCCAGGCCCCCTCGCTACATTTCACCCCAACCACCATGTGAGCCCCTACCTGTCCACACCATCCAACCCGAAATCGGATGCAAAAGGGACTGCCACTGTGCTCACCTCACCCTGAAGCTGGGCCTCCACCGGGAAACAACCCAGAGCTCGGCTCCAAGGTGTCCTGAGAGCAGGACGTTAGGGTCTGGCCGTCGGTCCCCGCTACAGCCGTCTTGCGCCTCCCAGATACCCTCTACCCGCATCTCATGCTCCATCCGCCGCACACCGCCCCCGGCGCCGAAGTCCTCACCGCCCTCCGACGGCGCGAGGCGGTATGGCAGCCAAAGCCTCACTTCCAGGGAATTCCCCGCAGGCCTTGCAACTGCGCATGCGCCTGTCTCGGGCCTGGCGCCTGCCATCACAGTGACCACTGCGGTTGCCTAGCGACCGTGTCCCTGAGGCGTTGGGGAGCTGGAGACTTCTGTGGCCACGCCTCGGTGCTGGGCTCTGGTCTGCCCTTTTGAGCGGTTCAGGGCCATGGGCCCGGGAGCCCAGGAGCCGCGGAGGGTCGAGCGGGCCAGAGAAACGTCGTCGGGAGGCGCCGGGAATCAACGCAGGATCCATCGCTGCCTCCCGCCCGCTTCTCCTCGTCGGTGTGTAGGTGAGTCCCCCCAACGTTGTCGCCCCTTGCCCTGGAGGGCTGGACGGCCTGTGTGCCCCTGGGCTGGTCTATTCCCAAGGGGCCTTCTTGGCAGGGGGCAGAACACCACAGCCTTGGGAGCCGCCTATGTGCACGTGTGTGCCCATGTTTGTGTGTGAGTGATTGTGTGTGAGTGTTTTGGAGGGGTGTGTGGGTATTCGTCTGTTGTTTGTGGGTGTCGCGTGGGGGGAGGAATGTGTCTTGGGCGCTACGTGGCAGTGGGGGAGAGGGGCCCCTTTCAAGTTGGCTTTCCCACTGCTGAGCCTGTTTCCCTGTTTCCGCTTGGGCTGTGTGGCCTAGGGAAATCTCTTCTTGTGGTTCCTGCCTGAAGGCCTGGGTGAGTTGGGGAGGCTGACTGGGACCTGCAGGCATAGGAGTAACCTCCCCACCGGGAGGGGCTGCTTTTGTCAACCTAAGAAGACTACATCACAGTTGAGGACAGAAACCTGAAGGGATCCGTTCTCTCTGGCTGCCTTGCATCTCTGCTCCCTGCATTCTGGCACAGCACTCCTGGACTGCCCCTGCTGTGGCTCAAGCAGGCCCAGGTGTGGCTCAGGCTGCTGCTCCAGAGGGTGCAAGTGCTGATCCTTGGTGGTGGCCTTCTGGTGCTAATTCTGTAGATGTGCACAGTGCAAGAGCTATGTAACCGTGGCTTCCTCTCTACCTAGATTTCAAAGGATGTCTTGGACAGTTTCAGGGCCACTGGCGCAAAACCAAGTCGAGCCGTGAGACTGGGGCCATGTTTGAGGCCCCAGAGATACCAGACTGCATCACCAGCCTGAAAAAGCATTAGGCATGTGACTTCAATGTGGGAGAGCTCAAGACTGGACGGCACCCAGCAAATCTATGGCAAGGATTCTGCCCAGGGATTGGGGGCCCAACCTCCACCCTGGTGTTTGTGTCTGGAAGGCAGGGCATGGAGTGAAAGAAGATTATTCTCAAGCCTAAAGATTTCATGATGTTTGCCCAGTTGGGTTTTGGATTTAGTTGAGACCAGTTACCCCTTTCTTCTTTCTTATTAAATATTTCTCGCTTTCAGAATGGAAATGTCTATCCTATGCCTGTCTTACCAGTGTATTTTGGAAGCACATAATTGTTTCATTTCACAGGCTCACAGTTGATGGGAAGTAGGCCTCAGGATGAATTGTGCTTTGAGAATTCACCCGTATCTGATTTGGATGAAACTCTGGCATTTAGATTTTTGAGTTGATGCTGGGATGAATTAAGACTTTTGGGACTATTGGGATAGAATGAATGTATTTTGCATGTGAGAAAAACATGAATTTTGGGGAACCAGGGGAAGAATGCTATGGCTTAAAGATCCTCCAAAATTCATAGGTTAAAACCTAATCCCAAATGTGACAGTATAAGGGGGGGGACTTTCAGAGTTAATTAAGTTATGAAGGATGGGATTAGGACACTTATAAGAGAGCTTGAGGTTGAAGGGAACTCTCTTCTGTTTTCTTTTTCTTTTTTTTTTTTTTTGAGACAGAGTCTTGCTTTGTTGCCCAGGCTAGAGTGAGTGCCGTGGCGTCAGCCTAGCTCACAGCAACCTCAAACTCCTGGGCTTAAGCAATCCTTTTGCCTCAGCCTCCCGAGTAGCTGGGACTACAGGCATGCACCACCATGCCCAGCTAATTTTTTTTCCTACATTTTTAGTTGGCCAGATAATTTCTTTCTATTTTTAGTAGAGATGGGGTCTCGCTCTTGCTCAGGCTGGTCTCAAACTCCTGACCTTGAGCAATCCACCTGCCTCGGCCTCCCAGAGTGCTAGGATTACAGGCATGAGCCACCGCGCCCGGCCTCTCTTCTGTTTTCATGTCCCTTCTGCCTTCTGCCATATGAGGATGCACCAAGGTGGCTCTCACCAGATGCCAGCATCTTGATCTTGCACTTCCCAGCTTCCAGAACTGTGAGAAAATAAATTTCTATTCCTTTTAAGTCAGCTAGTCTCAGGTATTCTGGTACAGCAGCACAAAACAGACTAACTCAATGTGAACAGGGCCTTTTAAACATGAATCAAAACTCAGAAGCCTTAAAATAAAATATTGGTAAATTAGATAACATAAAAATCAAATTTTTCATGGCAAAAGAGGACCATAAACAAATTCAAAAGACAAACAGGTCAAACTATCCCTTTTCACTGATAATATACTATTGTATCTAGAAAATCCCAAAGACTCCATCAAAAGACTCTGAGAGTTGATAAATTCACTGAAGTGTCAGGTTACAAAATCAATGTACACAAATCAGTAGCATTTCTATATACTAATAACAGTCAAGCCAAGAGTCAAATCAAAGACTCAATACCATTCACAATAGCTACAAAGAAAATAAAATACATAGGAGTATATTTAATCAAAGAGGTGAAAGATCTCTACAAGGAGAACTATGAAACACTGAGGAAAGAAATCACAGATACAAATGGAAAAACATATCATGCTCATAGATCAGTAGAATAGACATTGTTAAAATGTCCATACTGCCCAAAGTGATTTACATATTCACTGCAATCCCCATCAAAATAGCAACATCATATCTCACAGATCTAGAAAAAATAATTCTACATTTCGTTTGGAACCAAAAAAGAGCCTGAATAGTCAAAGCAATCTTCGGCAAAAAGAACAAATCTGGAGGCATCACATTACCAGACTACAAATTATATTACAGGGCTACAGTAACCAAAACAGCATGGTTTTGGTACAAAAATGGAGACATAGACCAATGAAACAGAACAGAGAACCCAAATATAGAACCATCTGCCTACAACCGACTGATCTTTGACAAAGCAGACAACAACATACACTGAGGAAAGGAAGCCCTGTTCAATAGATGGTGCTGGGAAAAGTGGATAGCCATATGCAGAAGAATGAAACAAGATGCTATCTCTCACCATATACAAAAATCAATTCAAGATGGATAAAATACTTCAATGTAAGGTATGAAACCATAAAAATTCTAGAAGAACATGTAGGAAAAACTCTTCTAGACATTGGCCTAGGCAAAGAATTTATGACTAAGATCCTAAAGGCAATTATAACAACAACAAAAATAAATAAATGGGACTTGATTAAATTAAAAAGCTTCTGCACAGCTAAGGAAATAATAGAGTAAGTAGAGAACCTACAGAATGGGAGAAAACACTTGCAAACTATACATCCGATAAAAGGCTAATATCCAGAATCTACAAAAAGCTCAAACAAATTAGCAAGGAAAAAACCCAAACAACTCCATTAAGAAGTGGGCAAAAGACATAAACAGAAGATTTTCAAAAGAAGATAGGCAAATGGCCGATAAACATATGAAGAAATTCTCAACATTACTAATCATCAGGGAAATGCAAATTAAAACCTCAATGAGATATCACCATACCCCTGTCAGAATGGCTATTATTAAAAAGCCAAAAAACAATAGATGGTGGCATGGATGCAGAGAGAAAGAACACTTATACACTGTTGATGGGACTGCAAATTGGTACAACCTCTATGAAAAGCAGTAAGGAGATTCCTCAAAGACATAAGTACAGACTTACCATTCGACTCAGCACTATTGGATATCTAACCAAAGGAAAAGAAATCATTTTATCAAAAAAGCGCCTACACTCGAATGTTTATTGCAGCACAATTCACAATTACAAAGATGTGGAATCAACCTAAGTGCCCATCAATTCATGAGTGGATTAACAAAATATGGCGCATATGTATACTATGGAATACTAATGAGCTATAAAAAGAAATCAATTAATGTCTTTTGCAGCACTTTGGATGAAACTGGGGACCATTATCCAAAGTAAAGTATCCCAGGAATGGAAAAACAAACACCACATGTACTCTGTAATAATTTAGAACTAATCGATGAGCACACATGTGCACAGAGAGAAGTAAAAGCCATTGGAAATCAAGAAGTGGGGAGAGAAGAAAAGAGGTAAAAACATACCTAACAAGTACAATGAACACTATTCGGATGAGGGGCACACTACTTGCCTTTACTTAAGCATTATAAAAGCTATTCATGTAACAAAAACATTTGTACCTCCTTAATATTTTGAAATAATAAAAAAGACAAATATCAAACTGGAATATTTGCAAATCTCATAAAGTGACAATTTCCCCACTCCATAAGAAAAAGTCCATATTCCAATTGAAAATTGAACAAGAGATATAAAGACAGTTCACAGAAAGGAAGCTCCGACTTACTCGTAATATGAAAAAAACAAATTAAAAAACTATACTGGGAAGGCCGGACACAGTGGCTCACGCCTGTAATCCTAGCACTCTGGGAGGCCGAGGCAGGAGGATTGCTCAAGGTCAGGAGTTCGAGACCAGCCTGAGCAAGAGTGAGACCCTGTCTCTACTGAATATATAGAAAGAAATTAGCCAGACAACTAAAAATATATAGAAAAAAATTAGCCGGGCATGGTGGCACATGCCTGTAGTCCCAGCTACTTGGGAGGCTGAGGCAGAAGGATTGCTTGAGCCCAGGAGTTTAAGGTTGCTGTGAGCTAGGCTGATGCCACGGCACTCTAGCCCGGGCAACAGAGCGAGATTCTGTCTCAAAAAAAAAAAAAAATTATACTGGGAAATAATTTTCCACCTATCAAAATGATGAAGATTCAATAGTTTGATGGCTTGACCTAATAGATGAGAAAGTTAATACCCCAAAAGCTCAGAATATGTATACTTTTTAAATATATATATGTAACAGTTATGAAAATTGATCACATATGAGGCTAAAAAAGAAGCCTCATTTGGTTCCAAAGAATCAATATAAACATCTGATTATAATGCAATAGCATTAGAAAGAAATAACAAAAAGCCAAAACTTTTGAATTAACAAAGAACACCTAAATTATTAATATAAAATATGTGGACAGGAATAACAATGAAAACACTAAATGCCAAAATTGTAAGATATAAGTTATGTGGTACTTAGAGGGAAATTTATAGCTTTAAGTACAGTCATCAGGAAAAATAAAAACCAAATTCTCAATTCAAAAATGTAGGATATGAGGGACAGAGCACACTGAAAGAAACAAAAGAGAATTAAAAGTATAAATATAAAAAGCAGAAATCATAGAATTAGGGAAAAAAAGATAATAAACCCAAGAGATAAGGTTTTCAAAAGATCAATGATCAATAAGTTATATAAACCACTGTCAAGGCTGATATAAAAAATGAGCAAAGATGAAAAGAAGAAAATGAGCAAGAAACTTTGAGGTTAGAATAGTAATAAAAGAATATTATGAATGACTATTTGCAAACAAATTTGGTAACCTAGCAAAACAAATACATTTGAATACATTGAAATGGTATATAGAGATATCCCCTCAATAGGAAAAACAAAGCCTCAAATCCACATGGATTTACAAGTCAATTTTAACTAAACTTTTATGAATAGATTTGATGACTATTTGATAAGAGATAAACAGGGTAAGAAAAAACACTTCATAGAAAGAGTGTCCAAATCACTGAGAAGTATATGGAGATATGCTCCAACTTACCTGTAGTCGATAATAATGCAAACAAAAACATCCACGGATAATAGTGTTTTCAAGGATATAGAAAGAGGTCCTGCTGATGAGAATGTAAACAGTTTCAGCCTTTCTAGAAAGTAATCTGGTTGTTCCTAGTAAAATTAACTGTTCAAAAAACTTTTTATCCCACTAGCCAATTCCTGGGTAAATATTCTAACCTAGTTCAAGTATACAAGGGGATATATAGTAGGATATTCTTTGTGGCAGTAGTTGTATCCATCATTACAGGAATGGTTAAGTAAAATGTAATAAATATATACTATGAATTACTATGAAAATGTTAGAAGTGATGAACAGCAATATAACTGTGCACAGAGGAACATGATAAACCTAAAAATCTGAGTACAGAAAGAATGAATTTATAGCATTGTATCATTCATGTAAATTTCCAACACTCAATATATGACCTATCTGATAAGAGATACAAATACATTTAAGAATGCATACCAAACATATCTGTGTGCATGCCTATGGGAAGAATAGGAATTGGGAATGATGGGAAAAAAACAAACCAAGAAATGAGTGTTGCACTAAATTATTTTGATAATGTGCTGCAAATTATAGTCCAAAAAACATCAATGCAAAACAACAACAACAACAACAACAACAACAAAACACCAAGAGCCATGCTTTTCTTAATTTCTTCTGGCATCTGTTATTAGGTTGGTGCAAAAGTAATTGCGGTTTCGGACTGAATTTTAAATCATAACTAGGCTCAAACACATCTTTATTAATCAAAATAGGAACAATTACAATCAACACATTTTTGCAAATGAGAAATGTTTGTTTATTCCTATAGCATAAAAATCTGTGCTTTAGGATTCAACGAACTCTTAGAAAGCATTTTCTGCATCCTGCTGGTTGTGGAAGTGTTTTCCCTGCAAAAAGTTGTGGAGAGGCTTGAAAAAGTGGCAGTTGGTTGGTGAGAGGTCACGTGAATATGGCAGATAAGGCAAAACTTTGCAGCCCAATTCGTTCAACTTTTGAAGCATTGGTTGTGCGAGCTGCGGTTAGGCATTGTCATAGAGAAGAATTGGGCCCTTTCTGTTGACCAATGCCGGCTGCAGGTGTTGCAGTTTTCAGTGCATCTCATCGATTTGCCGAGCATACTTCTCAGATGTAATGGTTTCACCAGGATTCAGAAAGCTGCAGTGGATCAGAGTGGCAGCAGACCACCAAACAGTGACCATAACCTTTTTTTGGTGCAAGTTTGGCTTTGGGAAGTGCTTTGGAGCTTCTTCTTGGTCCAACCACTGAGCTGGTCATTGCCAGTTGTCATATAAAATCTACTTTTCTTACGTGTCACTATTTGATCAAGAAATGGCTCATTGTTGCATACAATATGAGAAGATGACACTTCAAAATGACAATTTTTTGATTTCTGGTCAGCTCATGAGGTACCCACTTATCGAGCTTTTTCACCTTTCCAATTTTCTTCAAATGTCAAACAACCAGAGAATGGTTGATGTTGAGTTCTTCGGCAACTTCTCATGTAGTTGTAAGATCAGCTTCGAAGATTGCTCTCAATTGGTCATTGTCAACTTCTGGTGGCCACTGCGCTCCTCATCTTCAAGGCTCTTGTCTCCTTTGCAAAACTTCTTGAACCACAACTGCACTGTACGTTTGTTAGCAGTTCCTGGGCCAAATGCTTTGTTGATGTTGTGAGTTGTCTCTGCTGCTTTACGACCCGTTTTGAACTTGAATAAGAAAATCGCTCGAATTTGCTTTTTGTCTAACATCATTTCCATAGTCTAAAATAAATATAAAATAAACAGCAAGTAGTTAAGTCATTAGTAAAAAAACATAAAGTGAGAAATGCACATTAAAATGATGTATAACATAACCACATTTAAGAATGTATTCCAATACCAAAAGCAAATTTCAACAATGCTAAAACCACAATGACTTTTGCACCAACCTTAATAATTAAAGGCAGAATCCTAACAGCCTCAAATATCCAAACAGAGGGAACTCTAAGAGACTTGAACTGCAGTTCCCAACACAGGATCAGAAAGATCAGAAAGGGCTGGGGCCACTGCTGTTCGGGATTCAGCCCATATACTGGGAGGCATTCAGTCTCCATGAGCAGCTGGCTCTCAGACATGGAATTCAACTTTCTGTACTTGATTTCATCATTAGTAATAACTCCTGCGTTAATTGTTTACAGATATTACATTCTTCCAAGTAATCCTCACAAAAACTTGAAAGGCTGGGATTACTATTCCAGTTTTACAGATGACTAACCTGAGCCTGAAAGAAGTACAATCACTTCTTCAACTACTCCCAACTTAAAAAGTTGACATGTAGGTCTAACTCAAAAGTTCATACTTGCCCCAATAATCAAAACAGCAGATACTTTCATTACTCTTCTGGGAGAATATATGAGGAATTACTGTGCAAATGCCTTTAAGAAAGCTGACCAGGAAGGTGGCTCATCCTGTTGTCACTGAACTACCCTCACCTCATGGCTTCAAGGAATCTACTTTTCTGCACCATTCAATCTATTATCTCCCTATCTGAGCTTTGTGAATAAAGTAGAAAATCTTAGTAGGTTATAGCAAATTCTTATGCTAAGAAGAAACTATTAATGGAAGTCAATGTGAAACCATGTTCTAAAAAGGAAGCATTTTTTTCCAGCCGTCAATCATAATAGCAGCAATTTTGCACAAAACTCATGTGCAATCCTACTATCAAAATATATTAATAGTAACTACTGAAAGGGACCAGGACTGTGTGGAAAATATAAAACACACAACATTTTGCATTGTTTTCTCAGGAAAAGCTGTCTGAAATACTTTTAAAAAGAAGGAAAACCTTTTGTAAGATGAAGAGAACAAATGTAATGCATCTGAAAAAACTTAGTCACATTTCTTTTGGACTCATTTACACTAACTGAGGCAATTTTAAATTATCAATTTTCAAATGGTCATATTTTTACTTATTATTGAAACAATGTTTCACAAATCCTGAAACAACTTCAAGATTTATAAGAGGTAATTAATGTATACTTCTGATTAAAGTGAACTCCACTGTTAAGTTGGGCAATCATTTTCTTCTTGGGTAACAGGGACTATAGAAAACAGAAAGTATAGTATATAAAGAAAATAGAACCTCACTTTAGATGTATTCCTAGGCCTGAGGTCTGGCTAGCAAAACCTTTTAATGAGAAAATTATTTCCTTTCTTAAAGTAGGAACTCCTATTTCTGATTTTATATCTCCTTGTGAATATATGTGCTTGTTTATTTCCTACATAAATTCTTTGGAAGCTAACTTCATGACTTTGGGCAGGAAACACTGAGGATGGGTCTGGAACAGCCTATTATTGCCAGAAACGGTGCTTGGGAAGGTGTTACCACAGTGCTAAAAGGAGTAAGAAGTTTGCCTGAAGTGACCCGCAGTGGCTAAGTTCTGACAACTTAGCATCAAAATTATATGTATTATAATGAATTGAAATTTTTTAAGATTGTAAAAGGCCGTAAATTCATAATACTCAAAATAAAAATGTTAAAATGTAATACGCAAATATATGGCCATAATAAAATATAGGAATGAATTTTGTACATAGAAAGTGTAAATAGGTATATACCCATATGGATTTCCTTTCCTTAAGATATGTAAAGCATACAAATATGTCTATATGTATGTGTATATGTGCAGTATGAATGAATAGAGAAAGAGAGATTCCTCTTATGTCTCTTAGGTCTTTACTCAAAAGTCAAGTTCAAAAGAGGCCTTCCCTGGAGCAACCCCCATCCCCCTTCCTTCATCTTTTTCCCCCTAGAATCTACTCTGTTACATATTATATATTTTACTTACATACATTTTTATTGTCTTTCTCATTAGAAATTAGATCTATGAAGGCAGGATTTTTTTTCTGTTTGGTTCACTACTGTATCTCCATTGCTTAAATTAAAACAAAGCTTGGCACACAGTAGACACCTAATACAAAATTTTAAATGAAATCTACATCTTCTTCAGATGCACACATGCACACACACACACACACACACACACACACACAAATACAAATCTCTAGATGGTCCTAATAACAATCAGATACTAATAAAGCATAAATTTTCAATAATGCTAAAAGATCAGGTCAATATATCACAACACAATGGGTTGTATAGTTGCAGATAAACAAAATCTAGTACCTCACTGTGAGGAGAAACATCAGATTGCAAAATACAAACACCTATGCTAAAGACACGGGTATAAAAGATTTTATCAGCATCACAAGTAAAGTATAACTGTAAAAACAGAGGATCAACCAGTGGCTTGGGTTTATGTCACCTTGAGGGAAGAAATTAGGTACCAAACTTAGGTCAAAAATTAATTAGTGGGCCAGGTCCAGTGGCTCATGCCTGTAATCCTAGCACTCAGGAAGGCCGAGGCGGGAGGATCGTTTGAGCTCGGGAGTTCAAGACCAGCCTGAACAAGAGCGAGACCCATCTCTACTAAAAATAGAAAGAAATTAGCTGGACAACTAAGAATATATGGAAAAAATTAGCCGGGCATGATGGCGCATCCCTGTAGTCCCAGCTACTTGGGAGGCTGAGGCAGAAGGATTGCTTGAGCCCAGGAGTTTGAGGTTGCTATGAGCTAGGCTGACGCTATGGCACTCTAGCCCGGGCAACAGAGTGAGACTCTGTCTCAAAAAAACAAAAATTAATTAATTTGTGAATAACTCAGATTTTTTACAGGTCTGAGTCATAATTCTTCTTCCTTTAAGTCTGCTAAGATTACTGTAACCTTGTGAAACCTTCCAAATAATTTATTACTCAATACTTAGAAATTATTAAAATAAGTATGTCTGTACCTCCAGGAAATATTTTTAAAAAAGAAATGATGATGGAGGCCGGGCGCGGTGGCTCACGCCTGTAATCCTAGCACTCTGGGAGGCCGAGGCGGGTGGATCGCTCAAGGTCAGGAGTTCGAGACCAGCCTGAGCAAGAGCGAGACCCCATCTCTACTAAAAATAGAAAGAAATTATCTGGCCAACTAAAATATATATAGAAAAAATTAGCCGGGCATGGTGGCGCATGCCTGTAGTCC
>JAQIFY010000720.1:0-14826 GCA_028533085.1 Varecia variegata
TGTGAACTTAACATCTCTGTGCCTCGGTTTCCCCATTTGCACAATGAGGATAACCTGAGCGCCCACTGCTCGGGTCTTTGGGGGCTGCCATCAGCAGCAGCCCCACCCTCTCCTCCAGGCCTTCCCTGCAGCCCCTCCTCTGGGCTCCCATATCCCCTGCACTTGCTCCCGCCCTAGCACGCGGGCTCGTATGTAAGGCTCGTACGTAGGGACTGTTTCTGGGTCTGTCTTCCCCCTTTCAGGCTCAGAGCTAGTCAGGGGCAGGAACAGGGGCTGGATCTGCTGGTGTCAGCAGAGGGTGAAGGATGAAGGAGTGAACAGAAGGAAGCTCTGTGATCCGTGGGAGCTGCTCACACCCTGGGCATGACCGCCATGCTCTGAGGGTGCCTCTGCTCCGTCCCCAGATCTGTCCCTCCTGGGAAGATGCAGAGGCTCATGATGCTGGTTGCCACCTCGGGTGCCTGCCTGGGCCTGCTGGCGGCAGCCGCGGCAGCAGCAGCTGGTGCCACCCCCGCCCAACGGGACACCCCCAGCGTGCTGCACACGCACCGGCGCCAGAAGAGAGACTGGATCTGGAACCAGATGCACATCGATGAAGAGAAAAACACCTCACTGCCCCACTATGTGGGCAAGGTAAGGCTCGGCGCCCAGGGCAGGGGAAGCCACGGTGATGGCGGGTGGTGCCGATGGTGGGAGAGATGTCAATAGATGCCGTGGCGGTTGTAGGGGTGGAGACGATGGTTGTGAGGTGGTGGTGGTGTTGGTGGTGAGTTCATGGTGAACTCTATGGTTCATTTTCTCCCAGACTTTAGTCTGTGGACTAGATATCGCTGACGGAAGGGTCACCCCATGCTCAGGCTGAGGAGGCCAGCCTGGCCTGGGGGTTCAGGGCTTAGGGCAGAGCCAGCCATAGCTGCCATGTAATTTTCCCATTTGAGAGATCAGGAAAGGCCTGAGCCACCTTCGACAAAATTGTGCTAGTGACAAAGTGAATCATCCAGGCCACTGTTGTCAACCCCCATCTAGGCCTCTGAACCTTCTCAAATACCCCGTTCTCTCAGACTATCCTTCCCTGGCTCCCTATGACCCCACACAGCTCCCCAAATTCCAGAACACCCACAATGAGGTGCCTGACCCACGCCTGCCTGAGTCTCTGACCCTCCCTTCCTCCTCCTTTAAAATGTGACCATCCAAGCCCATCCTCCTAGAGCTTGGAGCTCGTCTGAGTGACTACTAAATTGCCTCGCATGCCAAATTGTCACTGATGTCACCGCCATCCACTCTAATCCAAAGGACTGGTCCTGGTGGTGGAATTTCACATGCAATGAAAGGTAGATGGACTACATATTTTTGAGAGTTTTCAATGAGGAAGAAAGTTTCTTTAGAGTGCATTAAAATTCCACCAAGTCAGCTTCTTGGAATCCAAACATTGAGTGCAAAGAAGAACAGGTCAATGTACTGGAGAAAGAGAGGACAGCCCGAAGCACTGGAAGGACAACAGTGGCAGGCAAGGACAGGCACGGTCCCCACCCTCACAGCGATGGTGGTCTAGCACAGGGATCGGCAAACTACCCCCTGCTCACCTAATCTGGCCCACGGCCTGGTCTTCTTGTAAATAAAGTTTTATTGGAACGTAGCCACCCTCATTCATTTACAAATGGTCCATGGCTGCTTTCATGCTACAATGGCAGAGTTGAGTAGTGGTGACAAAGACCACATGGCCACACAGCCAAAAGTATTTGCTATCTGGCCCCTTTCAGAAACAGTCTGCCCTCTCTGGTCTCAAGGGGCAGCATGTCAAGAAAACCCATAAATGGTGGTGATGGGGGTGCTCTCTGATCATAGAGAAACAGACCAGAGAGGACCCCTTGATGGGAGGGCCCAGTTTGGTCATGGCACCAGAAATGCTCCAGCCACCAAGGGAAGGAGTAGGGCCAGCTGAGGGGTCTCCACTCAGAGCGCTGCCCACAGCCAGCTGACTGTGCCCCAAGAATGGCCTCTCAGAGGGGAACACCCTTCCCCAGGATCACACAGTGAGACCAGGACAGAGCCCTAGGAGAACCCGGAGGTCCTGATTCCCAACACGAATGTGTCATAGAGGAAAATGTCGTCAACCTGCTTACGTCCTCCCCAATGGGATACCTGTGCCATGAATCAGCCCTGAAAGGAACAGCCGAACCCAGGGAAAGTCTCCAGGGTGAGTCAGAGGGAGCCTGTGGAAAGCGGGGGCCACCTGCACGGTGCGCAGACCTGACAGGGCGACTTTCGAAAGGCTCGCTCGAGGGTCTTGGGCAGCAGGAAGAGCACTGGCCTGCCGTCATCTGCCAACAGCGTCCGCTTGGCACCTGGCATGGGGCCCAGGGACAGAGGAACCCCACATTGTCCCCACCCTGGAAAGAAACAAGAAACACCCTGGCAGAGGCAAGAACGGGGCTCCAAGGATCACCCCCAGGCTCCCAAGAACGTAATCCGAGGAAAGGAAGTCTCTGTTTATCAAGGTCAAAGCCTGGGGCTTTTGTTTACAGACCTGGATGGACAAGGGCAGCAGCCTGAGCTTCCTCTGAATATACAAATGCGGGTCATTAGTGATCTTAGAAAAGGGGGTGGAAAAGGCCCCCCCGAAACCTACAACCCCAGTCTAATCATAAGGAAAACATCAGACAAACGCCTCCAGAGGGGCATCCTACAAAACACCTGCCAGGTGCTCCTCCAAACTGTCAAGGTCATCGACAACAAGGAAATTCCAAGAAAATGCCACAGCCATGAGAGAAGCTTAAAGAAATGTGATGACTAAATGTCATTTGCTGTCCCTAGAAAAGGACAATAGGTAAAAACTGAAGCTGTTTAAGCCATAGCCTTTAGTTAATAATAACATGTCAATATTGGTCCATTGACTATAACAAACGTACTACACTGATGTTAACACCTGGACCCCTGTACTAGCTTCTCAACTTTTCTATAAATCTGAAACTGTTCTAAAAAATAAAGTCTACCTAAGAAAAATTGGAGAGAAGGAAAACAGAAACGTCTATGCACCTAAACTCACATACACAACTCCAATAAAGTAGGTCCACGCTAACTTGCTCCTCCCCACCTCCCGCCCTGCTCCCAGGGGTCCTGACCCACCCAGAACCGAGTTTGAAGACTGCCATCTTATCCTAACCCTGGGCAACCCACACAGTGCCCCAGACTGTCCTTTCTCTTTGAGTCCCTGCTGTCCCCACAGGCCACAGGTTACAGAGCTGGGCACGATTTCTTGCCCCCTGGGCAGATGTTCGTCATACATCCTGGGCACTGGCCCCTGGGACCTCATCCTGAACCTCCCTGACCCCCGTCCCCCCCCCACCATGCTCTGGGATGCTTTACCACTGCTCACTGCTGCCCACCCAGCCCTCCCTGTCCCCCTTCCTCACCTTCCAGGCTCTTCTCTACCCTCTGCCATCTGGCTTCTCACCCACCACCCCCGTCACTGCTCTCACTGAGGGCTCTGATGACTGCACTGCCACTAAACCCCAGGCACACTCTCTGGACCTCAGGGATGTGACCACACCCCTCTTGAATCTCCCTCTTTTCTCTTGGGACTCCAGGATTTCTCGGTTCTCTGGAGGAGTCCATCCTTTCTAACGGGTCTCCATAAGATACGTTCATGCAAGGCCCTTGCCCCTTGTGACCTTTCAATGTTGCCCTTCCTCAGAGTCCTCGGAGATTCAAACCCAGGTCCTGAGAGCCAGAGGGCGTCTGTGCTATCTCTCTGCTCCTAGCAGGGGCCTGGCATCTTGTAGGCACCAATTTATATTATTAATTGAATTGGATTCTAGTCTTTGGATTCCAACCTTCTAAGAGACTACCATCTTACCTGCATGAAACACTATTATCTTATGCTCCTAATATTCTGTTTTAAAGATTCTATAAATGGGATGTTTAGCAATTTCTCACCTAATATCCTTTAACTTTAATAGTGAATCTATTATTAATACTAACTAGCGTTTACTGAAAGCCCTATTCTCAAGATCCTTTACATAGATTATGTTCCAAAGCTAATTCCTTGTGACACTAACAGTATTTTACAAAGAAAAATAATTCAGTGGTCTAATAAGTGTGGAAAATCCTGAGTTAAATAAAACTCACTGGAGTTCTTTTCTGCCAGGATTGCACATTGTGTGTCTCCAAGAGAACATTTTATGTGCCTATCCAAAACTAAATTGACCGAGACCTGTGGTGTACTGATAAACGTTTGGCAACTGGCTCTGCCGGGGAAAAGGTCCTGATTTGTAGCATTTGCCAATTTCCATGGTGTAAATACTGTCACTATGTCTTATTTCGAGCTGTCAATATGATGACACTGAAGGCTGAGAAAATGTGCATGAACGTGTCATTATTTAACATTTCCATCACACAGATATTAATACAATAGACATCACTAATCTCAAGAACATAGTGAAATAATTAGGAAGTGATGAATTCTGAGTATTTGTTACCTTTGTTTTTAATATGATTTATTTCACTGCAAGTTTATGTCATTTAATTTTTAATAATGCCAGTGTTTAACAATCAGCTCACAAAAGTTCCTGAAAATTCAAGTTGGCTCACCAATGCCAAGCTGACACAAACCAGCCCCAGCACACCACTGACAGGGACCCTGTGTTTGTATGGAACAGCAAACGAAGCCACGGTTTCCTGGAAATCATTTCCAAAAGTGCTATTCTACTCATTAGAGCAACGCAACATCAGAAGCAATAGTGTTTCCATTTTACAAACGGGGTGACTACAACTCAGTGACTTCTCTGGGCAAAAACACCCCTCGCCTTCCAACGACACCAAGTATACTCTTGCTCTCAAATAATGTTTTCTGAGCACGTGCTATGTTCTGGCACCACTCTGGGCATACTTGGGCACTGCTAGGCAACTCACACCAATGTGTGTGTGTGTGGTGTTTGCAGTGACCTGGCTGAGGACAACTCACGGGTGATGAGTCAGAGGTTCTTGTCAACAACCTCAGTGTCGCATTTAGGACCCCTGGCCAGCACCGCACACACACATACACATGTGCACATACACACATGTATCCAAACGTGCACACAGACGTACCACACACATGCACACAGACATTCCTACACACATGCACGTGCACACTCACGTGCACACACTCATGCACAGAGCCACTGCTGTTCACTGCCAGCTCACATTGCCTCTTCTTTCCTAGATCAAGTCGAGTGCGAATCGCAGGAACGCCAAGTACCTGCTCAAAGGAGAGTCTGTCGGCAAGGTCTTCCAGGTCAACGCAGAAACAGGAGACGTGTATGCCTTCGAGAGGCTGGACCGCGAGAAGATCTCCGAGTACCACCTCGTTGCCCTCATCGTAGACAAGGACACTGGCAGAAACCTGGAGGCTCCTTCCAACTTCACCATCAAAGTCCACGATGTGAACGACAACTGGCCTGTATTCATGCACCGGTTGTTTAACGCATCCGTGCCCGAGATGTCGGCTGTGGGTAAGCGTCCGATCTGTCCCTTCCCCTCCTCCCTCCCCCATCCTTCCCTAATTCTCAGCCTGGGGACACCTCTCACATCAGCTACTTCACTGCCTGGGGTCAGAATTCGGTGAGTTCAGGGCAGTGGTTATAATGCCTGTGTTGCCACTTTTTATGACTTGAAAGAAACTCTGGTCCCTAAAGACTAAGCTCTGACACGAGTCACAGACTGAGCTCTGATCCTAATCGTGGACCGAGCCCTGGCCATCAAAGACACATGTATCTCATTACTCTTTGGAACAAACGCCACCCACTGCCTCTGACTCTCAGGACTGGCACTCCAAGAGTGCTGTCTCTGCACATGAAGAATGCCAAGCCCCGCCACTGAGGCGAGAAGTGTCATCTCTAGGGGCCATGCAGGAATGGGGGTGGGGTACAGAGCCCTGGCCCCAAGGTGTGTGTCCCCAGAGGAGGTTACTACTCTACTGCCTCAATCCTCCCCCCGGCCTCCAGAGGGCGCCAGAAAGGAGACTCCCTCTCCACCCCTCAGTCCAGGGTGTCCAGACCTTCCCGCTAAGTATGGGACCCTGGTGGTCAAGGAGACAGAAGACATGACACCACCCCTTTGGGGTACCTTCCCATTCCTTTGTTCCCACCCTTCTAGAAGAGGGAGAGATAGCCCATTACTCTCCTCGGTTTCTCCCCCCATCCCAAACCCTCCGCCCCTCCCTCTTCCCCACCCCCCACCATAGACACCTGTTCTCTTTGCCCCCTTCAAGGTCGACCCGGCCGGGCCCCCACCACTGCCAGCACTTTGTCCCCACACACGCTCCTCAGAAAACACGGTTGCTTTTTCTTCCTGAGGACCTGGGGGAGGGGGGGACAGAGCACAGCCTAGGGCACAGCGGGAGGGACCTTGCCGTCACAATGCAGCAACCCAAGCTCCTCTCTCCGCAGGGACCTCAGTCATCCGTGTGACAGCAATGGATGCAGATGACCCCACTTTGGCAGACCACGCCTCTGTCATGTACCAGATCCTGAAGGGGGAAGAACATTTTGCCATCGATAATTCTGGTCTGTGTGACTACCCCTCCTGGGCAGGCACTGACTTGGAGGGACGGGGAAAGTGCACATTCCAGGTGCACAGGGAAGCCCAGTCTGACAGGTGTCACCAACCACTGAACCACACTGTCCCATAGAGACGGTCCATATCATGTGTAAGATGGCCAGCCAAGAGAGGAGGAAACAGACAGGTGCCCAAGACATGGACTCAAGTCTTGGGAACAAAATCAGGATCTTGTTACCCAAGCAGTGACCAAGAGCCAGCAGAAAACACTAGTTAGCAGCTCTGGGCACAGGTTCACCCAGCTCTGCTACTCAGCCCCTCTGGAGACCCTGGACAAGTTGACTAATCTCTGTGAGCCTTAGTTTTCATATTTAGAAAAAGGGAACGCTTATATTCATCTTGTATGGTAGCTGTGAAGTTTGAATTAGATAACGTATGGATAGAGTATGGCCCATCATAATTGTTCACTCAATGACTTAACGAAAAACTGTAAGGACTGAGTCTTGGGAGTAAGACAGAAGTCCACTTGGTCAGGCCAGGCACACTGTCTTTCAGAGGGATGGCAAATACATAGCACAGAGACCACTACTACCCTATAGTACACAAGGCAGACATCACTAATCCATCACAGCACTCTTCCACTCTGAGCCTGGATGTGGACTCATGTGCTTTCTCAACACGATGCTCCAGGCGCCTAGGACTAATACTGAACCAAACTGTTTGGCCTACTTTGGCCTCGCAGTGCCGGCCATGGATGTGGTGGGTTGTAGACTCACGGTTCGCAGCCCTGGCTGCACAGTGGGATCTCCTGGGCAGCTCGGAAGTCAAGGTCTCTCCGGATAGGGCCCAGGCATCAATATTTTCTAAAAGCTCCCCCATAACATCACTCCTGCCGGGACTCTTTTTGCAGGACTCATTTTCACAACCACCAAAAACTTGGACCGAGAGGTGCAGGCCAGGTACGAGATCGTGGTGGAAGCACGAGACGCCCAGGGCCTCCGGGGGGACTCGGGCACGGCCACCGTGCTGGTCACTCTGCAGGACGTCAACGACAACTTCCCCATCTTCACCCAGAGTGAGCCCCTCCTCTAGGGCCCTGGGGGTGGTACTCCAGACTCAGTGACTTAGGGCTCTGGGGGAGGAGCCCCCAATCCCTTTACCTCTCCCCTGACCGTAGTCCTTTGGGTGCCAGGCCCTGCTTCCGTCCCCGTACCACATTCCCAAGGCCACCGTCCTGCCTCCTGCCACAGGCCAGAGGGAAATCACACTCCCTGATGGGTGTCACCACCTTGCCCAGAGTCCCACTGTGACATAGGAGCAGTTTCACCCAGACCTCATGGGCTCAGGGAAGTCCAGGCCCTGAGACTCAGGCCCCAGCTAGAAAATGCCCGCAAGCCAGTGAACAGGGAGATGACAAAGTTCCATATCCACAGAGCCAGGGCTGGGCCCTGACTCCACCTACAAACTGATTCTTCTCCCCAAAAATGTCTGATGAGACATGACCCAGGTAGGGCTGGAGGGGGAAGTCAGGTGGCTGTGCCCACTCGCACCCTCCAGTGTTGATGCCCTAATCAGTAGTTCAGCCTCCCCAGGGACAGGCCAGTTCCCCTGAAGTGGCCTCGCTGTGCATGGCATTAGTTCCCTGACGGCAGGACTTGTTTGTCTTGTCAACTGATAGGGCCCCTAGCAAAGTGCCTGGCATACAGTGGGTGCTCAATAACCACTTGGACGGATAGAGGGATGGGTGGATGGATGGACAGGTAGGGCAGAACCTCTTTGCCCTGGGACCCAGAATCCCAGGGGCATTAATATTGCTATCATTATCTTATCATGCCCATTTCCTGTATGTCAGGACAGCCTAGGGGACAATTGTCTTGTCTGTCTCATTAACCCAGTGCCCTTTGGGGTGTCCTGTTTGCATCAGCCAAGTACACATTTGTCGTGCCTGAAGACATCCGTGTGGGCAGCCCCGTGGGCTCTCTGTTTGTGGAGGACCCAGACGAGCCCCAGAACCGCAAGACCAAGTACAGCATCGTGCAGGGCGAGTACAGGGACACGTTCACCATCGAAACGAACCCCACCCTCAACGAGGGCATCATTAAGCCCATGAAGGTTTGTAGGCTGCGGCTGCGACGTCAGGCACAGGGTTTGGGGCTCTCGGCATCGGTGGGTCCGGCCTGGTGGCTGCTCCTGGGCCAGAGGCCATCAAAGGAGGATGTTGTGGGTCAGCTCAGAGCTGCTCATGTGCTCACAGGGGCTGTGACTGACCCCGTGTCTTGAGCTAAGGTATCCCAGAAGCAGACCTTGAGGGTTTGAGTATAAATCGTGTATTTGGGAGGTGACCCCAGGAAGCCCAAGGAGCAATGACCCGTGAAAAGAAGGAAGTTAATACCAGGCTCATCAATGAGCAGGTATCACTGTGGGCAGGGAGGGGCCCAATCCCACAGGGACATCTGGGGGACAGTGTGGAACACAGTCAGAACTGCAGCTGCTGAGAGTGAGGGAGGTGGGGTATTCGTACCCCAGCTCTCTGCGGGGGTGTTGACCAATGGCCGCCCCTGGGGGCATGAACACCCTGGCGCTCTCTGGCCTGCCCTGCGTCCTGGCCAGTAGAAACCCGTCGGCATGAAGGAAACAATGAGGGCTGCCGGGACACAGACGGCCACCAACAGTGGCTGTTGCCTACAGTCAGAGAAGTCAGCCAGACGTGGCCTGGAAGAGGAGAGAGAGGTCCTGTCAGGGGCATAAAAATGCCTCTGGAATGACCTTGCTAGAGGACCGGGGGTTCTGGGCCTGTGTCCTTCTCTGGCCCAGCCCCGTGCTGAGCACGGGAGACACGGAGAGGAGGCAGACTCGGCTTCCAGCTTCAGCAACGCTCTCTGAGTGGGGAAGACAGAGGCATAACCAAAAAGCGCAGCTGAGCGCAAGTGTTACACAGCAACACCACACAGGGAACAATTACCTCTGTCAGGAGGGTAACTTCTGATTGAGTTCTTGAGGGATGAGTAGGAGTTTGCCAGGCAGGCAAGGGCAGGAGAAGCATCTTGAGGAAAGGCATAAAGAAAAGGCATGTGGCCGGGCGCGGTGGCTCACGCCTGTAATCCTAGCAGTTGGGAGGCCGAAGCGGGCGGATCATTTGAGCTCAGGAGTTCGAGGCCAGCCTGAGCAAGAGCGAGACCCCCGTCTCTACTAAAAAAATAGAAATAAATTATCTGGCCAACTAAAAAAATATATAGAAAAAATTAGCCAGGCATGGTGGCGCATGCCTGTAGTCCCAGCTACTCGGGAGGCTGAGGCAGTAGGATCGCTTGAGCCCAGGAGTTTGAGGTTGCTGTGAGCTAGGCTGACGCCACGGCACTCACTCTAGCCCGGGCAACAGAGTAAGACTCTGTCTCAAAAAAAAAAAAAAAAAGAAAAGGCATGTCCTCAAGGACCTGTGGGTAGAATGAGCAGGACCGTGGCTGATCCACTGAATGTCCCCAGTACTTGGAACAGGGCCAGACACAGAGCCAGAGGTGGGGCTGTGGCCAGAGGCTGCTGAGATGACACAGGGAGCAGCTGAAGACAGATGTCAGGCCCAGCTACTCTCTCGATGACCTTGGAAATATCACCTGTTCAGGCCGTGGGCCCCTCGTCTGTAACCTGGGTGTCACCCCGGTACTATCTGCAGGGTTGCTGTGACGATCACACACCACGTGCTTGGCCCAGGGCAGGCGCTCACCATGCTTTTCCCTCATGCAGCCCCTGGACTACGAACGCATCCGGCAATACAGCTTCACCATCGAGGCCACAGACCCCACCATCAACCTCAGGTACCTGGGCGGCACCTCTAGCAGGAACAAAGCGCGGGTCATCATCAACGTCACAGACGTGGACGAGCCCCCCGTCTTCCAGCGGCCCTTCTACCACTTCCAGCTGCAGGAGAACCAGAGGAAATACCACGTAGGCTCGGTGCTGGCCATGGACCCCGATGAGACCCGGCACAACATTGGGTAAGGGGGCGGCGCGCGTGTTGATGACGATGACAAGGACAGTCTGCTGGTTTGACACCAGAACTCAGAGAGGGAAACTGGCTTCTCCCAGCATTCACATGGGACGTGGCAGACGCAAGACAAGAAGCCCCAGCTCTTCCACTAACCCGCTTGGCGGGCTGGGATCTTGTCCCCCAGGGCTCCCCTGCCTACCGTGGTCCTGCCACCAGAGCTGCCTGTCCTCTGTTCCACCTTAAAGGCTTGTTCTTGGAACCACGTCTCCCATCTAGTGAGATCTGACAGTCAAGAGAGCAAGCAGTCAGGTGACACACCGGAAGCCCCTTCACTGAAAATGTTTCATTAATATTAAATTTGTCTTCCCCAAACCACAAAAGTAAGAATCGTTCATTTCACACAGTGAAACAACACCAAGATCTATCAAGAAAACATTGATAATCCTCACTCTCAGATAACTCGTGTTAGTGGCTTCATGTGTTCCTGTGACACTTTTCTTCATGCCCATCCAAATACATTTACAGTGGACTGTGTGTTTTGTCTTTGGTGTTCGATTGTTTTTCATTTTTTTTTTTTTTTGGATCATGCCATGCTCATTTCATCAATATTTGCTCTTCTCCCCTACCCTCTGGAACAAAAGACACAGCTCCTAATGCACACTTTGTAGAGCCACAAAATATTTGAGAGTAAGTATGTATTCAATCTCATCTTATTTTATTCCAGATGGGTAGCCAATTCTGCCAGGACCATTTACTAAATAAGTCATCATTTCTCACTTTTGTTACACACTAAGTTCCTGAGTCTATTTCTGAATTCTGTGTTCTATCATTCTGTAGCAAAGCCATGCTATTTTGTCGTACTAGCTTTACACTAAATCTTAGGTATACATAAAAGTCCCTCCCTTGCTGTTTATTTTATGAAATTTTTTATCCATCCTCAAACATTTTTCATTTTATGAACTTTAATATATTTTAATTTATTTGATCCAGTTTTTTAAAACTTAGAATTCTAATGAAAATGTGTTTATATATTCATTTGGGGCAAGCTAATGTTTCTATGGTATTAAGGACAAAATATGTCCCTCTGTTTTGGCCTCATCTGGGACTACCGTTTTCATCGCCATTCTATTCAAAATAGTCTGTATGGTATCATTTTTGTTTCTTGATCCAAGAGTTTAAGGGATTGACTTGATTTTTTCTTTTCATTTACAAGTAGTAGGATATTTTTTTGGTTTTGCATTAGCTAGTTTTTTTCTTTGTTAATTAGTTAGATAGTACATTTATTTCTTTCTTTTTTCACTTTCTGTTGCATTAGCTTGTTTTGTGATGTAATACAATTGTATTTGCGTCCATTTTTTCCTAGAATATCTAAGCTTTCACTTTATGTATTTTAATTTTTCTATTCTGTTAACAAAGGTTTGTAACTATTTTAACATGACTTTTACGTATATCCTATGAAATTACCCAATTTGTTCTGCTTAAACATTTTGCCTTCAATTCTATGTTCCTGTTGTTGAATTTGTCAGCCCTGTTTTCGTGTTATTCATACTTGCCTGATAAAAATTTTCCAACTTTTACTTTTAACCCTTCCAGATCATTTGGCATTGTCTCTTGAAAACAGAGTGTATTAATAGTTGGCTTTGCTTTTTAATCTAAACTGAAAAGCTTTGTGTTTAACCTATTTACATTTTTCATCAGAAATGATACGTCTGATCTTACTTCTTTTATGTTGTTTCACATTTCCCATTTCTCAAGCTTACTGTCTTTTTTCTTTTTCCCCCATCTTTGGTATATAGTCTATTTTTTCTTCATTTTTTTCCTCCTAGGTATTTGGATGGAGTACATCCATTTTTGCTTCTACCAGTGAAATTTACTTCTATCTGTAAAATTTTAAATGTTTTCCTGGACCTACCTTTTCTAGTTAAAAATATTACACACACACACACACACACACACATATACACAAGCACACGCACACATACGCCATTGCTTTCCTATGTATGATAAAGAAATCAGTAGTTTAATTTTAATTTCTCCTGAACCAGGTTTTTACTTTATATTGAGACATTTAGTCACATGGAGTAAGTTTTCAAAAAATTTTTTTCAAGACTCATCTTTGTGGGTGATATACTTTCTGAGCTCTTACATGTTTCCAAATACCTTATTTCTTTGCCTTCCTATTTTAATAACACCTATTATGTGTTCATATAACCCTCAGATTATAAAATCATCCCTTCAGAAATACTATCAGTGAGTTCTAGCATTTGATTTTGTGGGGACATCTGGAGCAAGTCTTATTGCTCTTTCTTCATAAGGAATTTATTTTTTCTATCTGGACTCTTTTCCATTTCTTCACATACCCTTGAAATTCACAAGTGTCATCAGGATATGCCTACATATGTTCCCTTTTTAAAATGATGCCTGATATCAATGACATCTTTTAATCTGTAGACTCCAGCTTTTCTTCGGATCAGGAAAGTTTTCTCTTATTATATTTTCTGTTTTTTCTGTTCTATTTGTTCTGGAATTTTTTTCAGTAATAGCAACTATTATTCATATATATATTTATATTAAATATATTAAAATTATAATATATATTATAAATATATTAAAATTATAATATATATTATAAATATATTAAATATATATATTTATCTTTTCATAACTTTTTTCCTGATTTCCAAAAGAACTTTTTAAAATTTTTACTTTGCAAATTTAACTTCCTTTCAATTACTTATTTCTTCCAGCTGCTTTTGTATTTCTTCCTGGTTCTTGCCCAACTATCTTTTCATGAATCACAAAAACCAGTCCCAGCTGTGGTATAATGTCACCTGCTCAGCTGACGGTGCTAATGATGGTCTCAGGCACCACGTGCAGTCCAGGGATGGCAACATCGCTAAGATCAAAGACATTATCTCGCCCCCCTGAATCTTGCAGTGTAGGTCTGCTCGTTGGTGCAACGGGCAGTGATGGGGAAGATGGAAAAGGAAGCAGGGAACAAATCCCCCAGGGCCTTGTCTGTCATGCTGGAGAGTTTGGGCTCAGCAAAGAACAATGGAAAGCCATGAAACTGTCTCCTCTGGGCAGATACTCCCTCCGCAGGACCAGTGACAAAGGCCAATTCTTCCAAGTAACCAAACAGGGGAACATTCACAGTGAGAAAGAACTGGACAGAGAAATCTACCCCTGGTATAACCTGACTGTGGAAGCCAAAGAACTGGATTCTAGTGGTAAGTGGCCCCATCTGCCAGGGGACCTGGGCTCTTTTCCTTTTCCCTCATCCTTTCCAAACCGGGCGTAACCTGTCATTTGGCGTCTCTAGAGGTATTATAAGTACCTGCCGAAACCCCCCATGCTGGGATGATACAGAGCTTCCACATGCACATGTGGTTCTTGAACCAGCAGGATCTGCATCACAGGAGACCTTGTTGGGAGCGCAGAACCTCAAGCCTCACCCCCACACTGAATCAGGACGTCAGCACGTGACAGTCTGAGAAGCCCTGTTATAAAACAGGCTGCGCAGATGTCTCTGCGATGAGAATCACCTAAGGCACCTATTAAGCATAGAGCTCTCAAACTCCTCCCTGGAGATTCTGGTTCAGTGAGCCAGAGATGGGGCCAAGGAATGTGCATTTACCAAGTGCCGTGTGATTTTTATTATCCTGGAGGTTTGGGAAATGCTAGGGGGTGCGGTTCTATGTACCAGTTAATGAGCTGAATTCAAAATCTGAAGCAGCTTCCAATTCTGAGACTGGCAGGTTCTCCAGAAACTGTGCACCTCTGGCCAGAGGGAAAGGCAAGTGTTGGGATTTTGCAACCTTTATCTAGATGAGACCATCACAACCACCCTCCAGGGGAAGGATTAATATTCCCACTTTTCCCAGGAGCCCACCAGGGCCCAGAGAGGGGGTGACTTGGCCAAGATCCCCCAGGTGCTACCCTGAAGGACCCCTGCCCCCTGCAGGGCCCACCCAGACTCACTTCCCCCAACTGCAATGGGCTCCTGCTTGTTTCGCCAGATCAGCCTTTGCCCTTTTCTTCTCCTCCTAATCCCATTCATATAATTTGTAAATTTAAATTTTTTAATATAGAAAATACAGAAAAGGAGAAGAAAATAATGCTCCCCCCGCCCCCGCCACCATAGAGCGACAATTACTGTTAGCACATTCATGTATTTTCTCTGGTCTTTTTTCTGTACATATTTTTATATAAATGAGATCATAATATTTGTATAAAATATCATATCCTGTGTTTTTACTTAACCTTATTCCAGAACCATTTTCTCATGGTACTAATATTTTTTT
>JAQIFY010000721.1:0-14822 GCA_028533085.1 Varecia variegata
TATAGATACTCAACAGAAATGTATACAGTGCCCCCAAAAGCAAAACCAAGTATAAGAATACTCATATTAACATTAGTTGGGATGGCCAAAAACTGCAAAAAAAACAAAAACAAAACAAAAAACCCCTGATGTTCAGGAGTAGATGAATAAATTGTGGTATATTCACATTATGGGATACTACACAAAAAAATGACCCCTCCTATACACAAAAATATGGATACATTTTTTCGCAAACTTCATATTGAGCAAAAGAGCCAAACCAAACTCCCTTATTAATGATGATACTTTGGTCTGCAGGTTATTTCTTTCTTTTTTTTTTTTTTTTTTTTGTGGGGGGGAGACAGAGTCTCACTCTGTTGCCCAGGCTAGAGTGCCGTGGTGTCAGCCTAGCTCACAGCAACCTCAAACTCAAGGGCTCAAGCAATCCTCCTGCCTCAGCCTCCCGAGTAGCTGGAATTACAGGTGTGAGCCAATAAGCCCAGCTATAGGGTCATTTTCTTACAGAGATTTTAAAGTATTTTACATAAATGGGTACAGAGTCTTAGAGAACATACTCTCTAGCTATAAACTGATACCCTGACAAATAAATTAAACCTATAACATCAGCACAGGAGTGATCAAAAAATCAATAAGGCCTCTGTACAGAAATATGACAGACTATAAAACCAAATAAAAAGTTGTACATATTTATATATGTACATTAACACATGATAGTTATAATAAAAAATGTGAAAATTATAGAAAATTATACAATAATATTTAGCAAAATGTTAGCTATATCTCTGGGATTAGGATTTGGGGTCATTTTTACTTTTATTTTTTTAAGTTTTCTTTCATTGCTTGATTGTTTAGAATGAACATACATTATTTTTAAGATTAAAAAATAAGCTAAAAGATCTGAGAAAAGTAGTCTTCTGTCAAAAAGTAAGACAATGTACGTATTCTTCCTGATTCACAGAACAAATTAAATTGGTAGGAGAATTTTCTCAATTTTAAGATTTTTCTCCAAAGTTTAACTTGCTGGCACCCGCCACAGCATATATGCTAGCAAATACCGACAAAGCACGTATAGCAGAACAAAGAAGACAACAGTAGCAGGACACTGGCACGCGCACGCACAGACACACACACACACACACACGCACACGTGCACACACAATCTTGCTTAGCTCAGTTCCCTCACCTCACCTCCAAACCCAAGCCAGCAGTTGTGATTTTATATCACATGCACATAACTGTGGTCGTCTTAAAAAAATTTGATGTCCAGCCTATTCACAAAAAACTGTGGTCATTTTCTGCTAGTAAAATCCTTCCTAGTTCCTAAGACAGAATTAAGTACATCAGTATTTCATGGCTTTCTATTAATACCACATGACTTCCAGGTGCTCTATTATCTGAACAAAACTAAGGACCCGGACACTTCCTTGTCACCGGAGGTGCGGCCTTATGACTCACATTAGTGATATCCTAGAGACCAAAAAAGGGAAAAGGTGAATTCAGCTTCCCAGGGGCTCAGGAGTAAATTACATACTGGGTGGAATGTTACCCATTCTTTCAATTACCCTTCCCAAAAGAAGTAATGTCACTTCATTTGTTCAGAGAAAAACAAGGGCCAAATCTGGCTTAATCTCACAGCTAATGAAGCCATCCACACTAAGCTGAATTGAAACCATAATTAGAATCTAAATTTCCTGATCCCTTCTCTTCGAAGTAGTCTTGCTAATTGGGTAATTTAAAACTGGACCTTGGCAAACCAAAGAGGAACCCTAAGATCAAAACAGTAGCAGCCTTTTGTTGTCCCTTTGGCTTCAGTCACCATGAAGGTCACTCACAGTCCTGCCATCAGTCGGGAGCTCTCTGGCTTTGCAGAAGTAGGCTGACTCAAAGAGCAGACATCCCTCTCTGATAGCAATGGCCTATTCTCCAGGCCTAACTTCATACAAGAAAAAACTAACAGACGAAACAGCCACATTTATACTATTGTCCTTATTTTTTTACAATTGGATTTGAAATTCAGGCTATTATGAAGAGTCTCTTGGCTACAGCTGAAGGGAAACAGAACAACCCTAATGCAAAAACATCTTCAGCCTTCCCTTATCCCATGTCTTCCAAGCAGTTTCAGAAATGGCCTCTTTATCCCAACTTGAAAGTTCTTGTTATACTTGTTCTAAATGTCAAAGGATCTTCAGAATACAGAATTCCAGTGGCTGGAGTTAGCACTCAAACTCTATGCCATTTTAAGTGTGTCAGTGCCTCAGAACACAACAGCCCCATGGGGGCTGTACCCCAGGCATAATGAGGAAACCACCCAGACCCCTGTGAGTACCGAGTATTAATAATCTATACAGATTAATAAGCATGCTGACCTCATTAGCCAGATGATTAACCACTGCAGAACAAAACTGGTATCAGATCCTAGACCCCAGAACACAAGAAGGTACACATACATTCAGTGGATCACCCAACAGTAACAGTGACACAGCAACAATGACGTGCCAGGCCCTCCCACTGCTGGCAACCAGCAAGACAGCAATCCCTCAATGAGCTCACTGGCTGACAACGACAACAAGGACATACAAGCAGAAATTATAACTGATGCACCCTGTAATCATTATAACCACTATCATTTACTGAGAGCTTGGTATCTGCTTAGAATTTTACATATATTATTTCACTTAAGAATCTCAATTATTACCCTGTGACATAAGTGTTACAAACCTTGGGCAGATTTCCTACCCTCTCTGGTCCTCAGTTTCTTCATCCCTAAAAAGCGAATAATATTCTACTCCATAGGATTGAGGAGAGGGTCAGGACATGCAACGCACTTACAAAACTTTGTGGCACACAGCAACTGCTCAGCTGTTATTATTATAATCATTGGTGTCGCTGCTGTTATTATCTACCACTGGAAAGACAACCAAGAAAATGAGGGAGGTGTAGAGAAAAAGTGTGAAATAAAGGAAAGATCATTGAGAGAAAGAAGAACAGTAGCTGCCATGCTATAGCCAAGGGGCATATTAGACATGTTCCTTCCGTTTCCTCATCTGTAAAAAGGGAATGACACCCACCTGCTCCATCACCCTCCTCACAAGGCTGTTCTGGAGACCATGAGAAAATATCTTTAGCCATAGGACACAAAGCTAATGTCACACATTGTCACTGACCAGAAGGCTTCCACAAACCTTGGAAAACAATGAACTTACACAGTGAGTCACAAGTCAAATAACTATGGGCATTAGATGAATATTCTGGACAGCACTCTAACAAAAAATCAACAGGGCATGCTTTTTAAAAATTCTATGGTAGCTAGATAAAAAGTAAGGCTTGTTCAACTATTCACTAGTAACGTCAAATATCGTCCCTAGAGTCTTACACTGGCACAATAACCAGAACTTTGAGGGAAGCGTTTGCCATCATTTTTAAAAGGCATCCCTGAAGTGAGCTGAGAAACCCAAATCCATCACGGCACTGCAGGCTTGTGTGGGGCACCACAGCAAATTCAGTGTAGCAGATCTAAACCGCCTTGTATCTAAGCTGTGAACATCTCAATACAGTGATTTGTAAGCTTTAGTCTTCATTATGTCCAGCAAAGTTTCCTTTCCCTACAATACTAATGTAAAAGGTAACAGAAGGTAGTTTCCAATTCAGGCTTCTACAACTTCAAACACACAGACACGAATGCCTCTGGCACTATTTTAATCTTCTGGTCCGTGATGTAAGATCACAGACAGCAAACAGATGACTCCTGTCTGGTGAGATTTTCTGACTAGAGGCCATCTCTCTTTATCTGCAGGATCTACTTAACTCACCAATTGCCAATGTGTTTTCAAATGTGGTTTGCCAAGATAAGAGGAGGAAAAGGCAATAGTTTTGCCCCTTAATGTGTCAAATGGAGGACCTGGGACAACAAAACAGATAGTCACTCAAACATTCCAACCCAGTAATTCTTGTTCTAAGAAAATAATCAGTATATTTCAGGGATAAGAAGGAACTGAAATAAAAAAAAAGAAAAAGAAAAAAAAATAAAAAAAAAAAAAGAAAATAATCAGCATATATGTAAAAATGCACATACAAAAAAACCTATTGAAGATCTATTTGTAATAAGTGATTAGATTAATGAAAATGTCACAGGATGGAAAATTATTGAGCAATTGGAAACGGTATTTCTAAAAATTATTTAAATGAGGTGGAAAATATTCATAAAAGTATGCTAAACATAAAAAGAATACAAAACATACAATAGGATTCCAATTGTTTTTAGAAAATACATGCATGCATAGAAAAATAAAAGCATTTAGAAAACAGTAATATTAGAAACATAAATGAGCATGATTTCTTTTTTGCCCCTTTATATTTTCCGTATTAGCCAAAATTAGCCTCTGTTACTTATCTAGTTGGCAAAAAAGCTATCCTTTTAAAATAAACAAGAAGATATGAAAAACAGTTTGGTTTTAATTGACAATTCCGTTAAGTTACCTAATATCTATATTATTTACTCTTTGGTACAAGGATTTCAATAACTGGGAGACAAGGCATATTTTGCAATAGTAATTCAGGTAAGAAATATCTGTCATCCAAATGTTACAATCAAAAAATGTTGGAAATGGTTACACTAAACAAAATCTTTTAAGTCAGAGAGAATTACACTAAGCAATATAATATCAAATACATATCTCCATGTAGTACACGGGCACTTAAGAAGTCAGCCACCAGTACAAACAATCTGAGACTGTCCAGCCACTCTCCCATTCACATCTGAGTACAGACAGATTCTGCCAGGCCAAAATCAGACTGTGTTTCAAAATAAAACTCTCAAGGAAGAAAGAGTAGATTAAGTTTCAGATCTGGATGATAACTTCTCTCACCTCAGTACAAGAACAGATAGGAGAAAACTGCTTGTATTCCTTAATATAAGGGGTAGACATCATCGACAAATATTCCTCTAAAAGGAAAACAATGTATTTTGATTCTAATCCTAGACTCTCGTCAAGGCCTCAGACAACTGAGAATCCTCTACATACCTGCGACTATGAAGGAGGTCACAATTTTGAAAGAACAGATTGTTTCTCTACTTTCCCTTCTCCCCCGTTATGACTTAGAAAAATTTCAGCTTAATAAATGGATTTTTTCTAACCTGGGGATGAGTAAAAACTGTCAATGAAGCAAGGTTGTCTTCCACCTATTGGAATTATTTCATATAAACACATTTTCTCTCACCAAATAAAATATATGTCCATTTTTAAAGTTCATATCACAAATATTTTTTCCTTAAACTTGGCATCTTTTAACTTTCACTGAGCCTTCTAACTCTGGGCACCACCTGGTCCTGGGGTTGGAGGTATCCTCCTGCCATGTTTAGGAACTGGCTCTTATAGGCACAGAACAAGTGCCAGTAGCTCCCTATACCAGGCCTTAGTGGCAAGGAGCACATCATTGGCTTCTTTACAATTGAGAGTATTGGCCAGGCGCGGTGGCTCACGCCTGTAATCCTAGCACTCTGGGAGGCCGAGGCGGGCAGATCGTTTGAGCTCAGGAGTTCGAGACCAGCCTGAGCAAGAGCGAGACCCCGTCTCTACTAAAAAAATAGAAAGAAATTAGCTAGACAACTGAAAAATATATAGAAAAAAAAATTAGCCGGGCATGGTGGCACATGCCTGTAGTCCCAGCTACTCGGGAGGCTGAGGCAGAAGGATTGCTTGAGCCCAGGAGTTTGAGGTTGCTGTGAGCTAGGCTGATGCCACGGCACTCACTCTAGCCCGGGCAACAGAGTGAGACTCTGTCTCAAAAAAAAAAAAAAAAAAAAAAAGATGAGAGTATCATTCATGATTCCTTCACATAATATAAAAACTCCAACTCAAAAGCATAGGGGGGCAAAGTCTTTAAAGCCCAACTATGTTCTCAGTGCAAACAAGGGGGTGAGCAGAACACACCTCCCGGGCCTGGCTCAGAGATGCCTAATGTCAACACCGTTCTCCAGGGACCAAGGGGAAAGAGGTCAGTCTTGTTTCTCACAGTCACTTTGAGAACACGAATCCGTGTATTTGCAAAAAATAAATCACATCCAATCTCCAGGGATGAGCAAAAGAAATACCAACCTGGGAACTGTAGATGGGAAATAGTCCCAGGCATTGAAAAATCTAATAGTTACTCATTCCCTATTCTAAGAACCATGAATCAGGAGAGTCTGGGAATGTTTTACCTTTTTCTTCCGAAGTTGCTCTGATTTCAAACATTATCCTACAACCCCAAGAGAAAGTACTGAATGGCATAGTTTTCTTTTTTCAGAATGAATGCTGATTTGATTGAGAATTTTATACAGATCCCATTGAAGTAAATGAAGTCATTCTTTGTGTCCACAGAGAGCTGGGAAGGGCTGTGGCCCCGCCTTATCTGTATAGGCTCTGGGCACCAAAGAGCTGGCAAAGGGTATTACTTTCAGGAACACGAATTGGCTAAGGCACTTGCTAAGTATACACAGAGACTAGATCTCAGGGTTCAGAGTATCTGAACATAAAAAATGGAACATTCTAACACTTACATCTAACCTTCACTAATGTCTTGTTCTGCTTTGCTTTAATGACTGTAACAGGACTGCCTGGACAGAAACCAGTAACTGAAGGAAAACATGTCCAAAACTGTCTAGACTTCACGTTATTAATCCCGTATGGGTCTAAGAGAGAATGTGTGTGACTCTGGACTCTTCTCCCTTTTACCTATGCAGGTCCCTAGACCAGTGGAGAGGGGAATTCCCGTGCAAGTTACTTTCAGCAACCACAGGATGAGAGTGACTCCCCGGTGGGAGAGTGTGGCACCTCTATTATGGGAGTTGTCCCTACTGACTTCCTTTCTTCCTCAGACAAGAGTCGTTACAACTATCGCTACAGATACGTGTACATGTCATTTAACATCTTAAGTTCAATTGGGTCTTAAAGTCTAAATTCTACATGGTAGAAATCATTCTGCTTTACCTGCTTAGCATAAGAAGCTCATAACAAACAAGAAAAAGCATTCTGTCATGACAGAGGGTGTCAGGGGAGGGTTCCTGCAGGCATATTTGATGGTTTGCCAAAGGTCTTATTGCATAAGTCGTGTCAAGTACATTCAATATTGGTAGCATCCTCTGCTTCAACTTAGTAAGTGACTTCCATCTGAAAACCAATCTCATTTTATATTTATTCAAAAGCCCATCAAAAGGACTACAAGGAACAGCAAACAAGTATAAAAAGGTAAAATTCTTTATCAATGACTAAATTTGACCAGTTTCTAAAATGTATGTGTTGATTAACTCAAAAAATTACTTTTATAAAAAATATGAGAAATAACAGACGTACCTAGAATACCACTAAGGTCTTATGTATAATTCAACAATTACGTCCTTCACACTAGATAGCAGACTGTAAAATTATAAAGTGGAATTGTGAACAGATAAATATTTTCTGAGAAAGAATTACACTGTGAAATTTCTTATAGTATAAAAACCAAGTCTCAGGGCTTTCTGAAGACAAGAGCTGTAAAGCACAAAAGTTATCTCCCCACCTACTAATGTAAACTGGTTCCAACATGAATGATGTCCAGAAGCTTCTAAAGGAATAATCACCTCACTGTGCAACATGCCACACATTATCTTCAGGAAAATGTAAGAAGTCACAGAAACATAGGCCCTTTTATGGTGATCAAATCTTTAAATAATTACCTTTTCTTCATATTTTCTTATTGCTCTATCAGTTAAAAATACTTAATATTTACATAAGATTTCTCCATTTATTTCAACTTTCTCTTCACTAAATGTTAACAAAATAACATTTTTCATAATTAATTATTAGAATTAGAAAAATAAATTCCAAGTTGCCAAGGGGAAAAAAATTCTCATTACTGTTCCCTCCTTTGGCAAACCTTCTTGTACTTCCATCTATACTCTGGGCTTTGAGTCAAGTAGATGAAATCTTGGCTGGAAAGAAATTATGTTAATTTAAGATGGTGACCCTTTCTGAAGCAAAAGGAAGAGAATGTCAATACTACATGTGCTGAATTTTTTTTTAATTAGCCCACAAGATTTCATATTTTCAGTTGCTGCTGATCTATTTGGTTACTTTATCTAAGAAGAATTTTAAAGTGCCATTAACATTTTAAGGCAATATATCCAAAAAGCATTTTAAAATCTTTATCACTAACTAAAACCTAGAGAACCAGGAGAAAGGAGTTTTAATTAATAATGTAACCAGTTTTTCCATCAGCTACAAGAGCTATTCCACATGAACCAAGATCCAGCCAATGTTCATTCAATGAGCATCTATGTAGTACTTACTGTGTCCCAGGCACTGTACTAGGCCATGGAGAGACAACAATGAACAAGAAAGACATAGCACCTGATTGCAGGAATCGTACAGACTTCATCCTTCTACGCCACCACCTCTAGGCTCAACTAGAAAATGTGCTTCATAATTAAGCCTAACTAGTTTTGAACAAATTTTCTCCTTACATTGATACTAATAAATGGGAAAATATTTATTAAGTATAAAAGTATAATCCTCTCCAAATAGTAGTATGATGACTATGTTTTTATAAATAATCTAGATGGCTAAAGTTTCAACAGGATCCTTCGGGAACTGCTGGGCAATAATACAAGGATAGAGGCCACCAGCAAGTCTGGCCAGAGCTGGCTCTTATCTGGTGCTAGGGAAGCCAGCCCAGGGAAGGCTACAACGGGTCCCATCTAAATGATCTGGCCAGCCTTCTGTCCCACAGGACTCCCTATGCAAGACTCTGGATATGAAATAGATCCATAAATAAACTCATTCTGTGGTGGAATTAGTGGCTGTGTATGTAAAGTAAGCTGCAGAAATGCCACTGTTCACTGTGGACCCCAACCCCCAGGCTGCGGGACGGTACTGGTCAGTGGCCTGTTAGGAACCAGGCCACACAGCAGGAGGTGAGCGAGCAAAGCTTCACGTGTATTTACAGCCGCTCCCCATTGCTTGCATCACATCCTGAGCCCTGCCTCCCCACCTGCCAACCCTGCCCCCCGCTCCAGTCCCTGGAAAAACTGTCTCCCATGAAACTGGTCCCTGGTGCCAAAAAGGTTGGGGACCACTGACTGTTCAAACAGATTTATGATAATACTATGTTTCCAGTCATCTCACAGCCATGAACCCATCAAGTTGACAAGATTCTGAAAATTTATACTATCAGAATCATAGTCCATAAAACAACTAGGTTTACTGACCCTTCCTAAATAGTAAACTGAGATTTGTTTTTCTTTTAATACTGAATCTTAACTTTCCTTAGCCATATCTTTTAAATAATCTAGAAATGATTTCAGTTTTATGCAAAGATATAGCTAAAGACAAAATTCAAGTTAGGTGTTAAAAAAAGAAATCATATCAGCCACCTTCACCTGTCCCCAAAACATCAATGGTTTCTCAATACGTACATAAAAAGGGTCCAAATTCTTCAGGCACTCCAAGTCCTAGGCAAGTCAGTTCCAAGCTAATTTTTCAAACCCATTTCCCTCTATAGCACTTCATACACTCGTCACTCCAGGCAACCTGAACTATTCTTTCTTATCTGATTATACTCTTCACTTTAGTTTTCTCTGTGCTTTTCCTCATATATTGTATATGCATTAAGTGTTCACTGACACCACACTATAATTCCAAATGACACCCACCCTGTTATGCCTAATTCAAAGGACACCTCTTCTTTGAGCACTTGCCAAGTGCCTTCTCTGCCGAACACCCACACCGTGAGCTCTCCAGGTGGACGGAGCATGAGCTTTGGAAACACCTTTCGCCTCTCAACCCTGCCATGTGCTGGACAGGCCTTGAGTAAGATATTAGTCTCACTAACCTGCATCTGCACTGCGCAAAGTCTGGGGTTTCTGAGCAACATTTAATGCCATGGGCTCAAATCTCAATGCTAACAATTGCAGATGGTCTGACCTTTGAAAAGAACTAAAACTTGACCATGAACCTTAGCTTTCCCTTTGGTCTAATGGGAGAAGCTGCATGTATTTCACAGCAGAACAATAACTACAAGCAAGTCAGCACGGAACTCTCGCTCCCATGCCTGGGTCTCTACACTCCCACATGCCTTCCTGGGGATCACTGGCCCTTTCTCTCTCTGGTTCCCAGAGCACCCAATGCTCCCCTTCACCGTGGTATTATCTGTTTGCTCCATTGGGAGCTCCTCCTCTGATGGCACATCTGCCTAGACTACCTGGCATTAGGCAGGCACCCTGATGAATAAACACATTAGAACAAAATTTTGAAGAATGCAAATGAAAATCAGAACATTTTGAGAGATTCTGAGGCTGAAAAAAACAAAGAAAAATGTTTATTGAAATGTTGCTTATTCTTTAGGATCCAGTTCAAATAATAATAGCCGAAACCGATCAAATGCCTACTAGAGGTAGAGTACTGTTACAGGTATTCGGTTGTGACTTCCTCTGTGGGTAGCTTCTGTAGTTTCCCCCAGGAAGGTCACTTAACCTTGGAACCACCAGCACACTTCATCGATTCATCTCTAATAAAATTTACCACACCCTCCCCTGTATTTTACTTTTATCATCCTACTTATGCAACAAGTTCAGAAGCTCCAGGAAGGCAAGGCCTATGTGTGATGACCTTGTTTCCAATCCATTCCCCGCCCTGCCTCCCCACAGAACAGGAATTAAATGAATTAATAGGGAGTGTTAAAGCTTCTAAAAATAAATCATCCAAATCATGAGATAATTCAACATCTCAGGGTTCCTCTGCCGAGTGATTCATCACCTCTAAGATCCCAAAGTCAAGGTTTGAACAGATGTAGACAGCCTTCTCACATCTAGGCAAGGAATTCAATAAAAATTTCTCAACGTCAAAAGAAAAAGTTTTACCTGCATAGAGTTTTCATTACTGGTAAAAGAAACAGAAACAACAGAAAACAGTGAACAGAACCTAAAAATGTAGAGGAAGAAAACCTCTTTCTGTCCTACCAAAGTTTATAATGTCCATGATACTTTAATATTCTTTCCCCCTCTGGCCAAATACTTTTCTCAGAAAGATAAATTAATGCTTTACATTCCATGCTCATGAGTAGTTATAAAAATAAAGTAGCATACACTATGGCACAGGGTTTTAAGCTATTAGATTAATCAAATTAATGAAAGTTGACTTATAAAATATATTTTGACCTTGCTGCTGTCCAATGTGGATATCACCTCATTAAAACATCTGTTTTCCATCTCCAACATTTCAGAACCAGTAAACTCATGACAAAACGGAATGCTCCACCCCACCTTCTTTTTTTTCCATGAGGACTGCTGGTGGTGAAAAAGAGAGAAAGGTTGTGTGATTCTGGAACAAAATACTGACTTTCTCCCTCCTGTCTGTAGCACATTCCTTGACAGTGTAAAAAGAAACAGAAGCTCGAGTTTAATTCTGAGTTCACTGAAGCCTGAGAAGCCAACTGCCGAAACAGAAATTCATCCGGCAACCCAGCGATGCTGTGTGTTGTCCTCCTCTCCACGGAGTCTTCCTGGGTGATGACAGCTCAAGCCCTCCTTAGGATACCAGAGGTGAGCTCTTGGAAAGGCTCTCCTCAAGCTAAACTCAAGCCCGTTAATCAAATCAAAGAACAGTAAGCAGGAAAAAGCCAGAGGGGGAAAAACCTGCTCTCCTGAGATTTCTGGATCAATTCCAAGAACTTTCCTTCTCCCACTGCCAGCAGCACCTATCAATTCCCATAGTAACCAGCCCACGGCTTTCCAACTGGTCCAAGAGCAGCGGGGCAAGCAAGCTGCAGGCAGAAGCAGAGGAGAGCCTGACCCAAAACCCCAGGCACCAACCTACCAGTTACTTAGTGGCTTAAACATTCCAATCCTACCTCCTCCTTCCCTGAGTCCCAGATCCCCAAATGGTTCTCTCCTTTCTTTCTTCAACCCGATGCTGAGGCAAGGAAGGGAATTTTTTTCGAGAACTTTGCACAAAACAACTTTCTGTTTTCTGATGCAATTTTGGTTCAGGTCTATTTGGTACTAAAGCAAGCATGGCCCCTTCACTACACTGTGCATAAATGTTTACTGTTGAATCCTTTGGAATGGAAGTAAAGACTGCAAAGATATTAGGGGGTGGGGTGAAAAAGGTTGTACCCCCAGAAAGGAATAAAGAATAGATAAAAGAGCTCTGAAGTGGGTGGAGAAGATCTTATCTCCCAGAAGAATAGGATCCATTAAGCTGGCTGGTCAGGAGTGGGAACAGGAGCAGGAAGACCACATGGGACTGAGATTTCCTCTATCCCCAACACACTCATCAGGGATACTGCAGTCAGGAACTAAGGCTCATTATGGTAATTTTCAATGGGGAAAGAGGAAATTATCAGAATTAAGGGGAGATATGGGTGATGATCTAAGAAGCTTGAGAGGAGGAAAAAAAAATATCTAGCTGATCCTAACATGTTAATCTGAAGAATTACTATATTGACAAGACTTTTTTTTAACCAAAAAATAAGGTGGAGAATCAAATTAAAAGTGCCCAGCATGGGCTATGAACCAGTTCTGCAAGCGTTCACATCTTCTTTAACAAAATTTAATAGCTAAAAGGAAAGGAGATAATGACGGTGACAGGAGGTGCTGCAAAAAGCATCAGTACTTAAGCCACTGCCCATGTTTCCCGCGGGGGACACGCTGAGTATTGTAACTACAGGGTTACCGCGCATGCGTGTGTACGTTTCAAATTTCAGTAAGCGAGATGTCCAATTACTTTCTATTGAGGATCCCGCAGCAGCATGGATCATGTCTTTAAACTTTTACCTTTAAACTTTAATAATGGCACCCTGCTAATTACAGAACATGCAATAATAAAAGACGTTAAAACAGGATTCAGCATCACTAAAAGTGTAGAGGAAATGGAAGGGAATATATAAAAACAGTAATGTTTGTTGTGATAGGAATGTGGGATGAAAAATAACTGCCCTCTATAGAGAGTACCAGAAATGGATCTTTTTAAAATTAACTTTTAGTAAAACCTCAGAAGATGAGACATATTGGTGCTATGCAAAAAAAATTCCTAGAACATCAATGCTTTAAAAAATCGAAATTGATATGTAAATTTACCACAATCCCAATAAAATTAACAGGATATTCTTTTGGGAATTCAGAAGTTAAGTCTGCAGCTCATGTGGAAAAATAAATGAGCTAAAACGATGAGGGAAATTATGAAAAAGAAGAGTAAAAGGGGAGCTAGCTTTAATACCTGCCAGATACTAACGCATATTATACATAGATAATAATTTAAAAGATGTGAAACTGGCTCATGAATAGCCCATCAAATCAATGGATACAACAAAAATTTTAAAAGGACTTCAGGAATTTGTTAATATAAAATGTGACATCAGTGTAGAAAAGATAAATTACTCAATAAATAGTGCTGGCACAACTATGTAGTGACATGGAAAAGAAAACTGGCTACCAACATATACCCAAATAAATCCGAAATTGATCAAAAAATGTAAACATAAAAAAAGAAACCACAAAAATAGTAAAAGAGGCCGGGCGCGGTGTCTCACACCTGTAATCCTAGCACTCTGGGAGACCAAGGCGGGAGGATCACTCAAGGTCAGGAGTTCAAGACCAGCCTGAGCAAGAGCGAGACCCCATCTCTACTAAAAATAGAAAGAAATTATCTAGACAACTAAAAATATATATAGAAAAAATTAGCCGGGCATAGTGGCGCATGCCTGTAGTCCCAGCTACTCGGGAGGCTGAGGCAGAAGGATCGTTTGAGCCCAGGAGTTTGAGGTTGCTGTGAGCTAGGCTGATGCCACGGCACTCTAGCCCGGGCAACAGAGCGAGACTCTGTCTCAAAAAAAAAAAAAAAAATAGTAAAAGAAAGCAAGAAACAATTTTCATCATCTTGAGGGCTTAAGACCTTTCTAAGTAGGATATAAAATCCCAAAACCATAAAGTAAAAGATGAATATATTTGATTATACAGAAATAAAAAATTTATAGATGGCAAAATTTACCGTAAATGACAAAATATAAACCCAGTGGAAAAAACTAGCAGCTCCTATCACAAAGTGCTAATTTCCTTTTTATATAAAAAGATTATCTTCATAGATAAATGGGCAAAGGGTCACAAGAGTCAATTCACAGAAAGGGAAACTACTCTTTTAAGTATATGACAGATAGTATGTTCAACCTCTCTTATAGAAAGAGAAATGCATAGAAAAAGGCAATAAAATTTCATTTTTCACCTATGAAATTGGTAAAGATCAAAAGGTTACATCACACACTACTGGCAAAGGAGAGGAAAAAGGCATACATTGCTGAGAGGAGTATAAATCTGTACCATGTTCAAGGAGGGCAGTTTAGCAATACTTTAACTCAGGAATTCCTCTCTATAACTGCACACTTGCAAGTTCTAGAACACAATTGTAGCACTGCTAATGATATCAAAAGATTGGAAGCAACTTAAAGTCCATTATTAAGAGATTGGATAATAAAGTATAACCATAAATTAGAAAACAGAATGAAAGCGTAGTATAGCATGCTACCATTTATGTAAAAATAAATTTTTATAATGCATACATATAAATGCAATGTGGCATTTCTGCATTGGATCGTGGAAAAGAAAAAGGACATTAGCAGAGAAACTGACGAAATCCAAATAAATCTATATAGTTTAGTTTCACTGTATAACCTTGGAATTTTATTCTTTGGGCATGGAATAGCTATATAAATACATAAAATTTAAGTTTTAAAAAATCCAGTTGTTTTGTGATTAAACTTACATCATCCATGATATGCTTCTATATACTGCTAATAAGAAATATCAAGAATATATG